>PVIY010016573.1:0-51430 GCA_004026745.1 Myrmecophaga tridactyla
TGTGTGTGTGTGTGTGTGTGTATAACTGGCTTATTAAAAATAGAAAAAGACTCATGAGAGCTTATCATAAATCATCTTTTATTTTGTCCCCTGCCACACCTTCCAAGTTCAGAGGTGGAAGTTCTCCTGCTCCAGTAAAACTCTGCCAGGTCTTGGGGCATTTGGGTCACTCCCAGACCACAGGAAGACCCAAGTCTCTTTAAATCACAAACACACTGTTTCGATTCAGAAATTAGAGGAATGAGTCTAGTATATTAATCAGCATATCCATCTTCATTAACAAATAGACTTCTCCTCTTACCTCAGCATGGCCCCAGGGCACAGGCTGCCCAATGACGGAGAAGGGGTGTGTGGTCGGAGCATGCTCTCTCTCTCTCTCTCTCTGTCTCTCTCTCTCTTTCTCTCTCCCCCTCTCTTGCTGGTTAGAAGAGCAAGGAAGCAAGAGGGAGAAGGGGATAGAAAGTTCTTACTGAGTTGGAGCATGCTTAGAATGGCTGGCTGAGGTTCAGGGTGGCTCTTTGTCTCCCAGGCACCTTTTGGGCTTCTGTGGAGACACCACAGCTAGGCCCCTCTGACCACAACCCAGATGTGGGTGGTGCCCCCGTGGCGGCCCACTCTCCACACGGCCCCTGGTCCTCTGGCAGCCAGGCCCCATGGCCTCTCCTGTTGGAGTGCCACTGCCGTGCTAGGAGAAGAGTCAACAAGACCGTGCAGCTGAGACTCTCCTGCCTTCACCTGCAAAGGAGCCTGACCCCTGCCCTCTCCACTTCCCAGGCAGGCTCAGTCCACTATATCTGCTCAATTCTAGGGGCCACACTTCAAGTGCCCCCAGCAGTCCTGTGGCCATCACTCTCCCTAGACCCAGCCGGGGGCAGGGAAGGAGGACACCGACGCTCACAGCTCTCCAAAGGCTTTCTCCAAGCACCCTGCTCCCAACAGGCTCCCCTCTCCTGACTCTATATCTCCTCTTGTGGAATTTTAAGAGCCTCTAACCAGTTCATGGTCATTTCCTTTGAAAGTCCCCATCTTGGCGTGAAACCTCACTTTGGAATTTCTTATCTGTAGGGTCTTCCAGCTTCATGAAAACAAATTCCTCACGTGACCCTTGGTGATCAATGAATAATTTAGTAAAGCTTTTCAGCATTAAAAGATTTAAAAACATTTAAAGGACATGACACTTAAAAAAGAAAAAACCACCTACCCCACCCTCTGTTCCCCAGCCCCCTACAACCAGCCTCAGATACAAGCAGCCTCTCAGTCTCCCCAGCCCAAAACTTTTCTCCAGCATCTCCAAATCTCTCCAGAGTGATTGAGTCTCCTCCCAGCTTCTTCAAATATCCTCAACTGGAACTCACGCAGTGAACAGAAATCCCCCTGGTGAGCAGGACTCCTAGTCCTTAGAAGGCAGGGAGGAGTTTTAAGTAACCACTTTTCTCTTGTCATAAATGTATTTGTATATTCAGAGAGAAAAATCTAAAAAATTATATACCACATTGTTCTCTCCGGGGGGCAGAGGGATTACAGAATATTTTTACTTTTTCATGGTACTCTTCTATACTATTTGACTATTTTATAATGAGTGTGCTTTACTCTTTCTCCATTTTGAGTTTTTGAAATTGTTCAAGTAATTCAAAAACACCTCCTCACTTTTAAAATTTCCTGTAATGCATATAAAGCAGCAGGCCTTCCTGATGTCCCTTCCTCCATTCCTATTTCCCTCCCCAGAGGGAAACACTGTTATTTTTTAGGTATGGTCCTTCCAGACTCTTTTATATGCATTTACATTAAAAGAGATGTGAACATAAAGAGAAATGTATAGTACATCTTGTCTTCAAGAATCTATTTATATAAATATGATCATATGGTTCTGATTCTTATCACTTTTTTTCATCTAGAAGCACCTTGTCCTCTTTTAACAGCTGCGTGATACTTCAAAGTACGCTTGTGGCATAGTTTATTTACTCATCCCTCAATTGAAGGACATTTAGGTTGTTTTTCCAGTTTTTTTGCTATAACAAACAATGCTTTGATAAACGCCCTCATGTGCGTCTCTTTATGCTTGTCCATGAGTGTGTTTTCCAGGATGGATAATGAGTCGCAGAATTGCTAGGTTGAAGGGCATGTGCACTTTTAATTTTAAGAGATACTGCTGAATTACTTTTATAACCAGAAAAGGACACTAACAATAAAAAAACAAGAAAAGATGGCCCTGATTTCCCACTCCCTCCTGCCCAGCAGAGCAGTGCGGGAATTGATACTTAAGGGGTTGGCCCATCACTGTTTGCTAAATTGCGGTCTCCTGCGGCATGGACACCCCTTCCTCCCATCTCCCCGCTGTTCACCCTCACTGCACCCCCTCTCCTGCTGCAGGTTCAGCCCCTACGAGTGGTACGATGCTCACCCCTGCAACCCTGGCTCCGAGGTGGTGGAAAACAACTTCACTCTGCTTAATAGCTTCTGGTTCGGGATGGGGTCCCTGATGCAGCAAGGTATGTGCCCTTCCCAAGGGGCCTCCTCTCCCCAGGGATCTCTTTACCAAAGGCAGCCTCAGACACTGCTGAGCTGCCAGAAATTGGGGGTGGCTGAAATATTCAGGATGGCCTGGCTGTGCCCTTTCCCCAGTCCCAGCCGTCCACCACTGCCTTGGCTGGGCCCAGCTCAGGGTCTGAGGCTAAAGCCGGTGAGCCACCCCACCTCATGGCATGCTGGGCTCATTCCTAGCACCTCCTGCTCCAGGTGAGGTGGACCTAGAGCCTCCTGCTTGCTGGGGCCGACCCCACCGATGGCCTCACCACGTAGAAACTAGCTGAGCAAAGCTGGGCCGTGGGTGGGGGCAGACTGGAAGCAGGGAGGGTGGGTGGGAGGCCTTTGCAAGAATGAGATGATGAGGCCTGAGCTGGGAAAGTGGCCATGGGGGTGGAGGGGCAGGTGAACTAAGAGAACTTCAGGACGTGGCAGGGACAGGACCCAGAGACAGCCTGGCTTGGGGAGCCCGGAAGGGGTGATGGCCGAGGCACAAGTCTCTTGCACCCCGTGGAGTGAGGTCCAGGCTACCATAACCTGATGTGGAGGTGGCCCGCCATTTGGAGATACCTGCAGCTGCTCAAATATCCCAGGAAGCAGATGCCTGCTCTAACCACGGGGAGTGTGATATAGAGACACCGTGGGGCTGGAGGGTAGGCACCGGGAGAGGGGGCCCTAAGGCGGAAACGACCTCCAGGGAGGACCTTCCCCAGCCCTGCTGACCAGGAACCACGTGTTCATTGCCTGTGCCTGTCAAGTCACATGTCTAGAGCCTCTCGCTGCTTTATTTCATGGAAGGGGACAACCAAAGTCTCTGCCTGTATTAGAGCCCCACTGAGGGGTGGTGGGTGACAGGCGTGGGGGTGGGGGGCAGGGGCAGAGGCTCCAGGAGGCAAGTAAAACTCCTTGTCCTTCTCTCACCTGTGTGCATCCAAATGAATGAATGAATGACATCATCCAGTGTGTCCAGAATGCCCACTGTATGCCAAGCCCTTTATTGGGCACTTGGGTGAAGAAAGAGGAGGGAAGACAGGTCTGCCCCTCAGCGTGGCAGAAGCCATGGCAGGGGCTTGGCAGAGCTCACCAAGTAAAGAACTAAAACGAGACATCCACTCTTTGTCCTAATTTTGGAGCAACCTGGGGGAGGGCCAAATATGTTGGGAAGGGTGGCCTGAGCAGTCTGGGGGGTAGGTGGCCTCCAGCAACTGGGAAATCACAACTTTCTAGGGAAGGGCCTCGTTCTGTGCCTGCAGTTACTGAGTGTCCTGATGCCTCACCATGCTTCTTAGTCCATCATCTTTGTTCGGTGACGGGCGAGTTCCTGGAAGCTCCCCAGTGTAGTAATGACTTCTCTTCCTCCACCTCCTGCTGTTGAATAAGCCCTGGCCCCTGATATATTCCCCACGCGGTTTTGATTAGGAGGGAGAAAAATAGTTATGTATTTGAAAAACTCTCCCTTGAGTGATTTCTTTGAGGGAAAAAAAAAATCACCCATATCAAAGCAGATGCCTTTCAGATTTCAGGTCCAAATATGCTGGAAAGTTCAGGAGTCATTTGCTATTTAAAACTCTTGAAAGCTGGCTAGTTAATTACTTCAGTTAGAAGGTGCCATCCAAATTGTGCTCCACACCCAAGGTCGGGAAGGAAGAGTGATAAATTTCAGCCAAGTGCTTCAAAAAATGTTGAATTCTCCTCCTGCAAAGCACCACATGGCAATCTTGCATTTGTATATTGCTTGTATTTCCCATGCAATTTCTTCTCAAATGATATCATTTCAGCTTTGCAATATTTGTGCGAGACAGGGACAGAGGAAGGTCGAGTCTCCATGGCTTGCAGAGTGAGGAGATGTGTCTGGCACAAGATCACAAAGAGTTTGGAGCAAGATCCACTCCAGAACCAGGGGTTCAGACCACACAGGGGGTTCACGGATAAGCGCCTGAGGGTCCAACAATCCTGTGAAATGTTGTGCACGTGTGCATTGTTCTAGGGCAGTGGTTCGTACAGATTAAGGCATATCAGAAGCACCTGGAGGGTTTTTAAAGTAACCCCCTAGTTGCTGACTCAGTAGGTCCGAGGCTAGGGTCTGAGATTGTGCATTTCTAGCAAGTTCCCAAGATGTTGAAGCTCCTGGTCCAGGGACCACACGTTTGAGGACCATTGGTCAAGGGAAAAGAGCTCAGCTTTCAAGAGATCATTTATGGCCTCTGTTCTAGTTTGCTAGCTGCCAGAATGCAGTATACCAGAAACAGGACTGCTTTTAAAAGGAGGAATTTAATGAGTTGCTAGTTTACAGTTCTAAGGCCGAGAAAATGTCCCAGTTAAAACAAAATCTATAGAAATGTCCAATCTAAGGCATCTAGGGAAAGATACCTTGGTTCAAGAAGGCTGATGAAGTTCAGGGTTTCTCTCTCATCTGAGAAGGCACATGGTGAACACAGTCAGAGTTTCTCTCTCATCTAGAAAGACACATGGTGAACACGGTCAGGGTTCCTCTCTCATCTGGAAGGGCCCATGGTGAGCACGTATTCATCTGCTAGCTTTCTCTCCTGGCTTCCTGTTTCATGAAGCTCCCTGGGAGGCATTTTTCTTCTTCATCTCCAGAGGTCACTGGCTGGTGGACTCTCCACTTCTCGTGGCTGTCGTTCTGCTCTCTCTCTCTGAATCGCTTTCTCCAAAATGTTTCCTCTTTTATAGGACTCCAGTAAACCGATCAAGACCCACCCAGATGGGTGGAGACATGTCATCACCTAATCCAGTTTAACAACCACTCTTGACTAAATCACATCATCCAGGGAGACGATCCAATCACAGTTTCAAACATACAGTATTGAACAGGGATTATTCTACCTTTATGAAATGGGATTTTAATTAAAACATGGCTTTTCTAGGGGGCATACATCCTTTCAAACCAGCACAGCCTCCATGACCAAGAAGACTTTAAGGAGCCTGGTCTGGACGTGGTAAGGGACTGCCTGTCTTCTCTCCTCTCCCAGGGTCTGAGCTGATGCCCAAAGCTCTGTCCACACGCATCATTGGTGGCATCTGGTGGTTCTTCACCCTCATCATCATCTCCTCCTACACGGCCAACCTGGCCGCCTTTCTGACCGTGGAGCGGATGGAGTCGCCCATCGACTCTGCCGACGACCTGGCCAAGCAAACCAAAATTGAGTATGGGGCCGTCAAGGACGGGGCCACCATGACCTTCTTCAAGGTGAGGTCCCCGCCCTCCCATTGCGGCATCACAGCCTGGCCCGCCCTGACCCTTTGCTGAGCAGGAGAGGAGAGGGAGTCTCTCGTTCCCTAAATTCCCAGAGGCAGTGGGCCAGAAATCCCCAGAGGGCTCCGCCCTTTACTGTTTGGGACTGGTTGATTTGAGGGGAGCTGAGTTGACAGTGGGCCACATGGGTTGGTTCCAGCACAGAACCTAGAAATTTTCACTCATGCGACACGCAACGTGAATGTGCTGTTTCCTTAAGTCAACAGAGGACAGAGGGAGGAAAGAGAAGGCAACGAGTGGCCCAGACACAGAAACAGGCCCTGGGGTCAGTGGGCTCCCTGCCCTTGCCTTTAGGTCTCAGCATCATCTATCACCCAGGGTTAGGAGTGAACCCTGCACCACCATTGAGTACAGCAGGGGGCACATCCCCTAAGAAAGGGAGGCGGCTTAGAACTTGAACACATGTCTACTCATGAAATGCTGATGTCTTCAGATAAAGCTACTGTCACCCTCCCAAGTCACTGCTCTAAAGGGTGTCCAGCCATGACTTTGCAAGGTCTTAGTTCCCAGTGGTTTTTTACCTTCCATTCCAGAGTAGCTGAGGATTTAGGAGACTGTGGCTGAGACTGAGAACCAGTAGCTGTAAATATTTTTCCGGAAATTAAAAGAATAAAACCAGTAGCTACCATTACCGAGAGCTCGCAGTGGGCCAGGCCCTGTGCTAAATGCTCAACCTCATTTAATATTCTTGACAAATCCTGTGAGATAGGTGAGGTGATGATTTCCATTTTACATGTGTGGAAACGAGGCCCAGAAGGGTGACGTGGCTTATCCCAGGCCCCACAGCCGACGGACCCAAAACCTGATCCGGGTCTGCCTCCCTCCAAAGCCCAGGACCTGGGCCGGTGGTTCTCAGCCTAGAGGGTGCACCTGCATCACCTGCAGGGCCCTTCAATTGTGTTGTCACCAGAGCCCCCCCTGAGTCAGCAGACCTGGGGTGGGGCCTGCAAAGGTGCGTTTCCCACCAGTTCCCGCTGCCGCTGCTGCCCTGGGACCCACACTCTGAGCGCCAGTGTTCCCGTTATTCTCAGAAATGCTCAAGGTTTGAAGACTCAGTCATTGATTTGTTTAATTATTAACCGATTGCTCAGTAAGTCTGGAGGCCTGGAGTGGTTCCCTTTTCTCTGGACCCTGGTTCCCCACCCCCCACAGCCCTGGCCTCTTTTCTGGCTGAGCCCCTGAGTGGTGGACCCAGCCTCCAGTGGGGCCTGAGTGAGGAGGGAAGGAAGGGGGTGGGTGGGAAAGGTGCTCGGAAATCCCGGCAGCACTCTCCCCCAGCCCGGTCTCCCCTGTGTCCCTCCCTGAGGCGGGAAGTCCAAGCTGCCAAGTAAAGAGAAAAGAGAGAGAAAAAGGGGCTCCCCTCTTGCATATCGCTGTTGCCACTGAGAAGCTGCAAACATGGCCTTCTTAAAAGGTCCCCATGATGTATTTCAGAGTGAGTGGAAGACAAAAGCATTCAATAAATGTTATTTTTTTTTCTTTTTTCCACATGGGCAGGCACCGGGAATCGAACCCGGGTCCTCTGGCATTGCAGGCAAGCATCCCTACCTGCTGAGCCACCGTGGCCCGCCCAATAAATGTTATTTTTATTGTTGGTTTTGCCAATGACTACTAGACAACTTGCGGCTACTCTGCAGCACTGACCCTGTTCAACCCTAAAGCCAAACTTGTCCTATCCCCTCATGGGGATATGTGTGTTAGGAGCTATATGGGGGTCTGTGTATGTGGACACGAGTATGAGCAAGTATGCAAGGAGGTGATGTGCACAGCTGCCTGGGTGTGCATGCAGTAGTGCATAGCAGGGAGGTGTCCATGTGTGTTCGTAGGTGTGTATGCACATGAGGGTCCATGCACAAGAATCTCCCTGTGTGGGTGTGGGCATCTGTGCTCGGGCATTAGTGTCTGCCTAGCTGCACGTGTGCATGTGTGTGTGCTGGCGAACATATATAAGTGCGTGCATCTCTGTGATTTGGGCATGTGAATATGTGCCTGCGAATGTTTGCAGGAGTGTGCCAGAGAGTTTACATGTATGCATGTGAAGAGAGTGTTTGAATGTTCTATACATGTGTAGAAAATGTTTGTGTGTGCTTGGATGAGTGTGTGTTTGTGTGTATAATGGCCTGTGTGTGCGTGTGTCTGCTCATGCCTGTCCCCAGGCTACGGCCCAGGCTTTGACTGTGCCAGAACATCCTTCATGCATTACGCATGAGCCCATCTCTAAGCAGGGCTCCCGATCAAAGGGAAGCGGCATAAATAAGCGCGGTGCAGGCTCATCGCTGCTGATTGGATGCCCTTGCCTCCTTCCGTGCTAAGATGTTCAGATTGGCTTCCAGGAGCCCAGTCCGAGCTCCCCACTGAGCGCCATCCTCAGCATCAAGCAGCAACCCCCGCAGCCTGCTCTGCCCTCACCCACCTTCCATGCAAACTGTTCGGTGCAGAGGGCAGAGGAGGGGCACAGCTGCTGTCTCCCAGCTGAGCTGCTGGGACTCAAGGCCTGTTGGCCTGAAGCAGCAACTCCACATTCCTCTGCGGAACCAATCCCACTTACGTGCCCTCCTGATGGTCAATTGATTCTTCTTTATGTCTGACCACATTATCTCCTGCTTTAATTCAAGTGAAGCTCCTCTTGCCCGGGCTCCCTTTCATTGGCGGCAGCAGCGGGACTGTTGTGTAGGCAGAGAGGCGCCTGAATATGGTGACATTAACCCCACCGCAGCTAATGAGCTAGTGGCACAACAGCCACCTGGAAGGTCTCTGATCACATTTCCTTCTTCCCTGCCCCTGCCAGGCCCCTACCCTCTATAGTCAAGCTTCCTAGTCACACCTCCCCCTACCCCCAGGTCATTGGGTAGCCTCCTTATTATCACAGAAAATTTGAAAATTAAAGTGGTAAGGAGACCCTCAGTTCAACCCAGCGAAACAGAGGCCCAGAGGGGTTGAGTGATTTGCCCAACATCACACAGCAGATCAGCTGGGAAGCCAGAATGTAAGGTCAGATATTCTGCCTGCACACGCAATGGAGCGGTCCCCATACCCAGTGTAGGATTCAACCCTGCAGGCTTGGTCCTCTCTCCTGCCCATGAGGGGATATGACAAATTTGGCTTTAGGGTTGAACAGGGTCAGTGCTGCAGAGTAGCCACAAGTTGTCTAGTAGTCATTGGCAAAACCAACAATAAAAATAACATTTATTGAATGCTTATTATGTGCCAGATGCCATTCTAAGTCCTTTACCTGTATTCACTCCTATTATCCTCATAACACCCCTAGAAGGTAGGGATTATTTTTATCATTTCCATTTCACACATGATGGAAATGAGGTTCAGAGAGGCAAACTGTTTTGCCTAAGATCACACAGCAGATATGTACCCAAGCAGTCTGGTTGTAGGGCCTGTATTCTTTGTCACTGTGTCTATATCACCTCTCTGTGGACCCAGCCATAGTTCTCAGAAGTCAGCTGGGGAAGAGTGAGGCCACAGTCAGTTGAGCCATATCCCCAGACTAGCAAAGGCCAGTGTAGCTGCTCAAAAAAATGCATGTTGAGCATGTGCCACTGTTGAATTCAAGGATGGGTAGATGGCAAGTGGCAGGAGCCAAGTGGAACAAATGCATGCAGGAGACAGCCTTGAGGACAAAAACCAGCAGGTAGTACCCCTGCCCCGGGTGCAGGGCAGGAGAACTTCATTTCCATAGTGAGCACATGTTCTTGGCGAGGCTTCAGACCGTCTTAAAAAGCCCCTGTGGCTGAGAGTAGCACACAAGGGGGGGTACTTACTTCTCTCCAGACATGGCAGCATAGGAAGCAGTATGCCCGGTTCTCAGGGGGCTCCACATCCCTTGCCCCGACCCGTGTCGCCTGGGAGACGCATGGCTGGAGGAAGCCCCATCGTTCCGAAGGAAATTTCTTTGGAAAAGAGTTTTCAGGGAGCAGCAGACATCACACACAGCATTTCCTGTGTCGTCCTCCCTCCGTCTTGGAAGATAAAAATTAATTAGGAGATGAAAAAGGAGGCCCTTGAAAGCACTGTTTGGCTGTAAAAATATGTAGGCAAAATGTAAAGGAGAGCATTGGGAAAGCAGATTCTTTGCAGGGAGGGCTGGACAGCTTTGAAGGGAGAGGATGTCAAAAGACAGCATCTCCTCCTCCAAAAATTTAGCCTTCTTTCAGCGTTAAGGGTGGAGGGAGGATATTACAGTTGGAAGGGATTGTGTGGAAGATAGGAGCTCAGAAAAGGGGTGGGAGCTGGGGGCTGAGAATTCCGGGTTCTCTGGAGCGCTGGGCATTTTGAAGCCCTCCCCATTACACAGCATCTGCTCCTTCCTAGCATCTAATCCTGGAAAGCACCTGGAGAGACCATCCAGTCCAGCCCCCTGCCTCCCATCTGCCCAGCAGACTCTCAGCTCCCGGTCTCTCCTGACCCACCTGCTGGCCTCTCTCAGGGCCTTAGCTCTACCTCCAAGCAGCAGCAGAGTGGGAGGACTGGAATGCAGTGACTGGACAGAATTCAGAGCAGTACAACCTGGCGCAGTCAAATATGACCAGTTTCAAAGTCAGACACATCAGGATTTGAGTCTCGGTTATTGTCTTTGCTGGGTGACCTTGGCCAAGTCACTTCACTTCTCTGAGCCTCCATTAGCTCACCTGTTAGACCTGGATACTGATACCCACCATGGATTCATCAAAAGGAGTCCCTGAGCTACTGTGTACACATTGATGAGCTCAGTGCCTGGCACACAGCATGCCTATACATAACGCTTTCTCCTCCAAACCCCTCTAATTGACTGATCCAGAAGATGGGGAAGCAACCCGGGCCCTCTGTCTCTTCTTGCCCTGCAGCCCCTTATGAGCAGAGAGCTTCCTCGGAGCACTTGGAGAGGGGCCAGCCAGGGGGACCTGGAGAGTCCCCTCTTACAGGGCTTCGCGGTGGAAGCTGTTTTGCACAGAGTCACCCACTTCAGGAGGATTCCAGGGGGCTCCCAGAAAGGAAAAGAGATCCAGAGAGGACAGGCAAGGGGAGCAGGGCCAGTTATGGCAGGGAAGTTACTGAGGGCCTCTCTATGCCTTAGTTTTCTCACCTGTAAAATGGGTAAAATCTTACTGCTCCCCTCGCAGAGATGATCAAATGGAATAATCCATGTAAACAGGTCAGAACAATCCCTGGCACAGAGTAAGCATGTAAGAAATGTTCACTATTTTTATTATTACAGACTGGTAACACACAGACCTGTCCAGCTCACGGACATGATTTGGGAAGTCACACATTGCTTAAATTTATGTATTTTCTTTTTTAATAAGTTGCGAGCATTTTAATGTTGGGAGGTTTTTATTTAAAAGAATTCAAACTTCCAGCTTCTTGAAAACATGAGCAATCTGGCATCCCTGAGCTGGCCAGGGCTCCCCGCCAAGCAGCAACCTCAGCAGACGGGGGCACCCACCTCCCTCCAGTCCATCAGAAGCCCTCCAGCCTTCTCTGCTTCTTGACAGTGTCCTGCCTGGCCCCTTGCAGCATTTGAATGCTCTACCACTGAGTGATTGTTATTCCCAATTTCTAGATGAGAAAAATCGAGTCTTAAAGAGGAGTAAGTAAAAATAATAATGCCCACCAATTACCTTGTCTTCCCTTGGGGCTGCTCTGTGCTAAGCACTTCATATGCCTTTTCTCATTGTGTGATTGTGATAACTCTAATGCCAGTAGGCATTATCATCACCCCCATTTTACACATATAGAAAGTGAAGCTCAGAGATGTGAAATCACTGGTTTTTGGCCACAGAAGGAGCTCGCATTTGAACCCAGATTGATGTGATAGCAGAGTCCCCTCCCCAGTTGGATCTGACTTCTTGCCCTAGCCCAAAGCCCCCAACTCCCAACTCCTGCAGTGAGGGGTCCACCTCATGGGCCACAGCTGGGACAGAGGGGCCCTCACCATTTGGGCTGCAGAAATGCCTCCTGGTCTCCATGAAAATAAGCCAAGAGAAAAGATTAACAGCTCAAGCACAGGCTCCGAAAAAGCCAAAGATTCTCCACCTAGGAATAAGAAAGCCAATTAATTTGGAGAGAGGTGCCTCATTTCCAATTCAGAAAATACCAAGGTCTTGCATAGAGTCACATGGCCACTACATTCCTGCACACAGACCCTCGGTCTTAGCTCCCTTTGGAATATACACACACACACATACACACATATTCTCTTGTACAGAAATGTTAAATCTCAAGATTAAGTACCTTCAGTTGGGAAAATCAATTTACTTCTTTGAGGAGGCTGGAATTAAAAGTCGTGAGCCTGAAACTTACTTTCTTGCCAATTTTACTCATACAAAAAGTATCTCTGCCCTGGCACATTGCCCCGAGTTGGTTGCTCCAAACGATTCCATTAATTGTAATGCTTATTAAGGGTCTCTCTGGAGCTGGAACAGGCAGGATGACACTGGAGCCCTAGGTATGTGGGACTCTGTTCCCTGCAGCAGTGACTGCAGCTCTGGCCTCTGGTGACCAGGCCCAGAGACATAAGAGAGAGGCCTGAGATTCCCAGAGACACCCTGGTTTCATCCCTCCCTGATCAGACATGCCAGAGGGAAGCTCGTCAAGGACATGCCACAGAACCACAGAGTCACTCAAGGACAGAAAGATGGGATGCAAATGGAATCAGAGACCATGAGCACATGTGGTTGGGCAGGGGGACCCCAACATATGATAAGGACCAGTGGTGACCATTACTGAGAAGCAGATCTTAAGACCAATCTGTCCAAAAGTGATGGAGGTGGTGAATTTATCAATGGTGAAGTTGGAGAGCAGAACCTCTTAGAGATCAGCATGACAGCTAGGTTGATATTTCATGCCTTGTCACCTCCTGTTTTGACTAGCCCAAGCTCTCTGATTTCTTTCCCATTTTTCTTTTCAGTTCCTTTACCCACTGCAGCTTTCACATGTCTTTCCTCAAAGTCCATCTGCCTCAACACTCCTTTTGACTGAAATTTCTGTTTCCATTTATGGTGTTGTGTTACTGGAAAGAACATATGTTTTGGTGTCAGGCAGGCCCCTATATGGGAGGAATGGATGAGGGGGCTGGGAGGAGTTTGGAGAAACTAAAGTTCTCATCCTAATCTGACACAGAAGGCTCATTGAGTGGCTCATTGGCAGGTGACTTTTGGCAGGGATCAAGATTTACTGGGTGGGTGATTTGCGTAGAAGAGTGAGTGGGTAAGAAGTGTGGAGTGGGTAAGTAGTTGGGTAAGAGGATGGACGGATGAACAGATAATTAGATGGATGGACAGATGGATAAGTAAGAACTAAGTGGACAGTCAGATAGTTCATTGAATTAATTAGTATGTAGAAGAAGGGGAGTAGAGGAGAGCATGAACAGATGAATGGAAGAATGGATGGATGGATGGATGGATGGATGGATGGATGGATGGATGGATGGATGGATGGATGGTTGGATGGATGGTTGGATGGATGGATGAGCTGATCAAAGGCTTAATGGGTAGATGCATTAGGAAGTGTAAAGGAACCCAGATGGCCTCATCCACCCCTCACCCCCTCCTTTGGATGAAGAGGGAGAATTTGGAGAACAGGAGAGGCCTGGATGGGAAAGTAGCTGGGGAAGTAGAGCGACTGAAGGGAGAATAGTACTTAGGCTGCAATAATCAGGATTCTGGGGAGCATGTGTGTCTGCAAAGCCGGGAAGGTTGGACTTGGATAATCTGATTATAAGAATAGCTGAAATTGAGTATCTGTTCCCAGCTGTATTAGGGAAAGAAGTAACTTATGGGTGTACATAAGTAAGAGGGTGTGTCCATTACCTATTACTACATTACAAATTGCCTAAATTTTAGTGTTTTAAAACAGCAACATGAATTATCTCTCAGTTTCTGAGAGGCTCAGGGCCTCTCCCCAAGGCTCTGGTCACCTCCATGCTTGGCTTCCAAGCTCACTTGTGTGGTTGTTAGCCAGATCCAGGTCCTCCTGGGTTGAGCTAGGGCTGCAGTTCTTCGCTGACTGTTGACCAGAGGCTGCCGTCTGTTCCTTGCAGTGTGGACCTCTCCATAGGGCAGCTCACGGCATGGCAGCTTCCAGCAGAACCAGGAGAGGGTGAGCAGCAGAGGAGCCAGAGAGGGTACAAGCAAGACAGAGATCGTGGTCTCTTATAACTTCGTCTCCAATATGGCACCCCGTCCCCCTTGGGAGGGGTAGTTGTTAGAAGCAAGTCACAAGGTCCAGCCCACACACAAGAGGCAGGGATTACATAAGAGCTTGAATACCAGGAGGTGGGTATCACTGGGAGTCCTGGAGAACCTGCCCACCACAGGGAGAATCTGGGGAAGTGGAGTAGCTGAATGAGAAAACAATTGAGGGAATAAAAGAAGTTGGAGTATCTGGATATCAGAAATATCTAGAAAATAAGAAATATCTAGGGAGTAGGAAGATCTGGAAATCAGAAATATTTTGAAGAGTAGCTAGGGTAGGAGAGCCTTTCGAGATAAGAATTGGTGGAAATGGGGCAGTATCTGGAGCAGCAGGAGGACCAGGGTGAAATATCTGGTGGCAAGAGTTGCAGAGGTGAGAGAGTAATTACGGAGTTTGAATAGCTGGAGAGCAGGAATTGCTGAAAAATAGGACTGTCTGAGGACCAAGAGGAGCCAGGGGGCAGCCCACTGAGGGCTCCCAGGCAGTCTGTGGCTGCTGCACCTTTGGCTTTGGTACAGATAAATTTCAAATTAGGTGGCAAAGAGTGGCAACTTATCTGTGAGGATTCCCAGGCCCTGTGTCCAAAGGAGACACAACTGGTGCTTGACTGATGCCAGATTCAGCTGAAATTCGAAGGGGAGAGGGGAGGGCTGCCTGCTGCTTCAGGGTTCCCTCCCACCCTCATTGCCTCCTCCCAGGCATGATTGGGTCTCTAGGAACCTAATTTGGAGGTGATAATCCTTACCAGAGCTCGGAAGCACCTGGAGAGCAGAAGGTAGACTTTCCCCCCTAGGCCCTCCCCACCCACTTCTAAAGGTCTGTCTTCCGGTCCCCTGCCCATCCCCCAACCACACCCTGTTTGAGCACATCCATGCCGTCACGCACACCGGAGCTGGGCCAGGTGCCAGTCACACAGGCTGACATCATAGGCAGGCCTAGCCAGACTAGGAAGCAGCCAAGTACAATGGGGCACAGAGCCACCTGCTCCCCTGGGACTTATGGAAGTAGGGCTGGTTTCCCCTGGAAGCCGCAGCTGGCAGGTACTAAGTTCCCAAGGAACCTCACAAGGGCCACACACGTTGCCTTACCCAGTCTTCCCAGGCAGCAAGGGCCATTCAACCCAGACCCTTCTCTTTCCTAGCCCCAGCTTCCTCTCTGAGTCTCCGCAGCCCACCTACTAGGTCTGGTCTTAGGGATTCAGGATCCAGCCTAGGACCCTAGGGCCTTGACCCTGGGGCACCCTAACCCTGGGGCACCCATGGTAAGGGTATAGGGGGACAAGGGACCTGCAGACCCCCTGTTCTAGCTAACCCCATTTCTCTCCCCCTCTGCAGAAAGTAGAGCAGACAGCAACCCACAACCCTTGCTTCAAACAAAATAGTTCCCATTAATAAATGGGGCCTTCTTTGATTGAAGTGGGAGCATGTGGCGTCCGGAAGCCACTGAGCTTTGCCCTCATCAGCATCCCTGTTCCCCCACCCACAGGAGTCCTTGGGAAGCAGTGCAGCTGAGCGGTTAGAAACATGGACTCCAGAGCTAAAATGCTCAGATGTGAAGCCTGGCTTTGCCACTTAGCGTCTGAATAACCTTAGGCAAGTTACTTAGCAGTACCTCAGTTTCCCCATCTGTAAAATGGAGCGAATGATGGTGCCTTCATCCTGTGGTCACTGCAAATCGGTATGCTAATACCAATAACGCATTTAGAACAAGACCCTCACATGGCCATTGTTTAATAAATGTCAAAGGAAAGAAAGTGAGTTTTTCAAATGTCAGACTGAAAACCACTTGTGCCAAAGCAAAGAGCCAGGGCTTTCCAGGTCAGTGGATCCGAGTCTGCCTCTGGGCCTTATCACCCACCAGCTGTGTGTGCGGGAGCCTGTCCTCTCCCAGAGCCTCAGTTTCTGAATCTGAGCAATGGGTGACACTCCCTGGCTCCAGGGGCCGTGCATAGCGTTCAGTGGCCGGGCCCTGCCAAGCAAGGGGGCGTGCTCAGGAGCTGCGTGTGCGTCCCCCTCCCGGCAGAAATCCAAGATCTCCACCTTCGAGAAGATGTGGGCCTTCATGAGCAGCAAGCCCTCGGCGCTGGTGAAAAACAACGAGGAGGGCATCCAGAGGACCCTGACGGCTGACTACGCGCTGCTCATGGAGTCCACCACCATCGAGTACGTCACCCAGAGGAACTGCAACCTCACCCAGATCGGGGGCCTCATCGACTCCAAGGGCTACGGCATCGGCACGCCCATGGGTGAGCCAGGGCCGCAAGTGGGGGAGGGCGCGCCCCCGCCACGCCCGCGCGTGCACGCAGCCGCCTGCCCCCTCCTCGGCCGGTGCCTCTCGGCCCGGGGAAGCCCGTGTCTACGCCGCCCCGAGGCCAGGGGATGGGACCGCTCCGGGACAGACACAGAGTGGGGGAGGTCAGTCGTCGGGGGTCAGGCCGCGCTCCCTCATAGCACGCTCCCCCTCTCCCTGTTTTCTGAGTCTCCTGGGAGGGGTGACGATAGTGGTGGGCGGTGACCAAAGCCGCTGACAGCTGGGATGCCCCGTCCCCTCTTCAGGGTCCCCGTACCGGGACAAGATCACCATCGCCATCCTGCAGCTGCAGGAGGAGGATAAGCTGCACATCATGAAGGAGAAGTGGTGGCGCGGCAGCGGGTGCCCCGAGGAGGAGAACAAAGAGGCCAGCGCCCTGGGCATCCAGAAGATCGGAGGCATCTTCATCGTGCTGGCCGCCGGGCTGATCCTGTCCGTGCTGGTGGCCGTGGGCGAGTTCGTGTACAAGCTCCGCAAAACAGCAGAGCGAGAGCAGGTGAGCTCGGAGAGCAGGGGTCCTCGCGGGAAAGGGGAGGGAAGAAGGGGCCGTGTGCTGGCTTCACACCTCCCCGTCTGCCAGGCGCCCTGAGGGGGTCCCAGCTCGTCCTCACAAGAGCCCACCCCGCACCCGGTGCCCCAGGAAGGCCTGCGGCTCGGCCCCTGCGCCACGTGCTGCCTGTGCTCTCGGTTTCCCATCCCTGGGGGTCGCCCCGAGGCCACGCCCCCCAGCCTCGCCGGCCTGGATCAGGCACCAGTCTCTGTTCCCGCTTCACCCGGGCTCTCTACCATCTACCCCCCACCCCCACCCCCACCCACCCCCATGCAGCAGCCGGTGCCCTTTTAAATCCTAATTCAAGCAGTATCATCCCTGCCTAGAACCCTCCAGGGTAATCACTGAAGCTAGGTGCTGGTTACAGAGAGGTTCATTAGACTATTTTCTCTACTTTGCACCGGTTTGAAATTTTTCATAATGAAAAGCTTCCCAAAGAAAAGAGTTAAAACGGCCAGACTGAGTATGCAGATGTTAGAACTAGGCTCAGCCCGGGTCTGATTAATTTAAGTTTAGTTGGGGCAGTGGTTCTGGGTCCCGGCTGCAAATTAGAATCCTGGGGAGAGAATTCTTTAAATGCTAAAGCCCTGGCCTCACTCCCAGAGACTGCTTTAATTGATTTATGGCAGAGCCTGGCATTGGTGTTTTAAGAAAGCGAGCAAGGTAATTCTAACAGGCATCTGAGTTGAGGGTCCCTGGGCTGGGAAGAAGACCCACTCTCAAAGAAGTTCGAAGGCATGAATGTCCAGTGTGGATTGAGAGTCCAGTGAAATCACGTGTAGAGGGGCCATTCAAAACAGGCAGCTTCTACACCCTTTGAAAATGAAATGGAATCCTTTAAAACCAGTAAGCCTAAATCAACAAAGATGAGGGGGGAAAGCTAATACTCACTTAGCATGGGTATAAGGACAGGTCCACTTTCCAGAATTGCTGAGGGGAGTCTTATGGTACATTTCTGGAAGACAACTTCACAGTACGTTCAATCTTTAAACATACCCATATGATTCGACCACTCAAATTCTACTTTCAGAACTGCGCTCTAAGGAAGTGGTCAAGGATGTGTGCAATTTTATGAGGATGCTTGTTGATGTGTTAATTATGACATGAAAAAAATGGAGGCACCCGAAATGTCTAACCATAGGGATTGCTAAATAAATTATGCTTCATCATAATTGTGAATAATGGGAAATTGGAATGAGCACCAAATTCCATAGCCCCACCAAAATGTCCCACAAGATTTGACCCTTGCCTACCTCTCTGACACCCTCTCTTCCTTCACTCTGCTCCCCCCCAACTGGCTTTCCTTCTAGCCCTTAACACACCCAGCACCATTTCTGCCTCAGGGCCTTTGCACCTGCTATTATGGCCTCCTGGAATGCTCTTCCCCCAGAGAGCTGTATCCTTGGCACTTTCTGGTCATTCAAGTTTCAGTTCAAATGTCACTTCATCAAGGAGCCTTCCTCACCAGTCCCCATTCCTAACCTTTCTCTATACCCCATTTCACTGCTTTGCTATCTCTGTAGTATTGCCACTACCTGAAATTATTTATTTATTCACGTGTTACCTGTTTCCATTCCATCATTAGACCATAAACTCCCTGAGGGTTGGAACCTTATGTCTTCCTCACCACTGTATGTCTAATGCCTAGAACAGCACCTGGCACATAGTAGCATCTCAAATATTTGAGGAATGAAGAAAGGAGAGGAGGAGGGATGGTATTCCGCAAAGTAGGTGAGGAAGGGGGAGGCTCAAAGGGATCATACAGTTGGTAAGAGGTAGAGCCAGAATTCAAAGCCAGGCCCCAGACCCCTTCAGCATAGGACCTGCACACAAACCCTCTGAGTAACAGTATAACTGGGTAAGTCAAGGCATCGGAAACTCCCCTTGGCCTTCCTGCCCCTCACCCCCATACGAGCTACAGGACACTGTCCAACAGTTGGTCTCATAAAAGCCACCACCATCAGATACCTGTAGGCAGCACTGAACTTCTGCCATGTCTCTTGGCGACTCACAGGCTACTCAGAGGGCCAGAAGAAGGCCACTGCCACCCACTAGCCCTGCAGGGACTTGCCTCCCAAGTACTGACCTTGAGAAACATGTGCTGGGCTTTCCTGAGTTGCTTACCCTTTAGTTGGAAGCTCTCCCAGGAGAAGGGTTACCATCCGTTCATCAGATCCGTGCTGAGGGTGGGCTCACGGGGATGAAACTGGCTGATTCCTGCTCTCAGAGTCTAATGGGGAAAAATCAGAGAGGTAAAGGCGATCTGGTAAAAATGCAGATTCTGATGCAGCACTTCTGGGGTTCTGCATTTCTCACCAGCTTCCAGGTGATGGTGACGCATCTGGTCTTCAAAGCATGCTCTGAGTGGCAAAGGGGTAAACAACTCTTGAGACCTAAGCTGCCCTGGGTATGGGTGGATGGGTAAGGGGAAAGAGAAGGGGCTCCCAAAGCCTCAGCAGGGGGCAGAGGTTTGCTTCTTGACTCCGCCTCTTGCGTGACTCTGGATAAGTCCCTTCCCCTCCTTTAGCCTCAGTTTCCTCACCTGTAAAATGGGAGTAAGATGATAATCCCTACCCTACCTACCTTACTCAGCCTCCAAAGGAGAATATGGCACTTTGCAGACCGCTATACACCATAATCATTTTGCAGAAGGTAGAGTGGGGTGAAGGTGTTAGAGAGATGGGGTGGCCTTAGCACAGCTTCTGGGAGAAAAGGGATGATTTGGCTGGAGGAGCAGGACCAGGTCTCACCCATGTGCCCCTTTTCTCCCACCCCCCACCCAGCGGTCCTTCTGCAGCACTGTAGCTGACGAGATCCGTTTCTCCCTCACCTGCCAACGCCGGGTCAAGCACAAACCACAGCCTCCCATGATGGTCAAGACTGACGCCGTGATCAACATGCACACGTTCAATGATCGCCGGCTTCCGGGGAAGGACAGCATGACCTGCAGCACGTCACTAGCCCCTGTGTTCCCCTAGGCATGGGTGGGGTGGGGACCACAGGCCTGGGGGCAGGGCAGAGGAAAGCAAAGGAGATTGGTAGGACATCCCCTGTCCCATCACTGGGCTTGGGGATCAGAGCTGCTGCCTGCCCGTTGGGCCAGGAGCTCCTGTGTCCTTACCTACCAGGAAACCAGCAGGCCCTCAGGCCGACTGCTTGGGCTTCATTCTCCTCTTGTTTCTTCTATGGATTTCTAAAGCTGCCAACTAAGACAGCAAAGGCCAAAGGAAGCACATGCCTCTCTAAGGCCAAATTCACCTGCCCCTCAACTCTCCTCTGGAGTCAGAAGTTTCTGCCATGGCCTTACAGAGGCCAAAGAAAATGGGAGACAATTCCTATATTGCCATAAGCCCAGACCTCTTAGGGCTTGACCATGAAACCAGAGACACAAACCATGGGCACTTTAAGGACATTATAGTGTGCCTACCAATGAGAGCTGAAGACAAGGGATAGCCACCCCACACACAGGGTGGAAGGAAGGCTTCCTCCCTCAGGGGCTGCTCACACTTTTCTACTCTTCTGGACTTGGCACCACTCGTGGCAGCCCCTGTCTTGGCAAAGTTGAAGGTGGAGAACCCCATAGGGGAAAAGAGGAGAGAGCTTGGGGCATAGGAGAGAGGAGAACGGCACAAACAGAGGCCGCCATTTTGAATTCTTATGGACAATGTCCCAACTGCTTCCACTCCTCTGGGAAGGCCTCTAGGATTATAAATGGAGGAATGGTTACAGCAGATCCTTCTCTGCTTTCCAGCTAGAGGAGCAAGGACCCCTGTAAATCTCTCACAGAGGATGCCTAGAGACTCAGCCAATATCTGAAGCCCAAGAGAGGAACAGTAGTTTCCTTGGAAATCCCACAGGCCCTCAGGCTAACTGTTCATACCTTGCTGGTTGCCAAGCTATTTACTAAACCCTGTTGGCAATTGGAGCTTGGGCTCTTTGCCATCTGCTGCTCATCAGCAGCCCTCCATTCCTGGCCAGTTGACCTTGGCCTCCCTATCATCTTGAAAAGAGAAGAGGAGCCTTGTCTAAGCCCTGAATGGCAGTTGGTGGAGGCAGTGGAAGTCAGATTATCCCTCCTTAAAAGAGGGATCAGTGTCCTACTACATAAGCCAACTTGGTGGTAGGTGAAGAAAGCCAAAGGGAACCCAAAGAACTCCCAGCCTCCAGGATTTGCCAAACCTAAAGATGCTCCCCAGGAAAATAAAGTTTTCAAGGGCAATTTATCATAGCTGCCAGAGGCCCCAAGGGTGGGAAGGGAGAAGCTGCCTCCTTGAGAATTAACCAAAGACCCCACCCAGAGACACAAGGCCATCCTGGTCCCTCGTCTCTTGTCCAGAGCAGCTGTGATTTTGTGGGGCTTGGGGAAGACAGCAGAGAAGTAGCAGCAGGTAAGAAGGTTGGACCAGATGATCCATAGGTTCCACCAGGCTGTGATGCTCTAGAGGTTTGTGACTTTAAGATGCCAGAAAAAGAATGAGCCATCAATGAGTTAGGAGCAAAGTGTCCTTACAGAGAATGTGATGGGACCCACAGTGTTTCCTGTGGCCAAAGGAGAGGGTCTTTGAGGGCTGGAGATTCTGGGCAGGGAACCAGGGGACACCAACCACACCCCTCCCATCTCTCGCCTGTTTCTGCGTGGGGAGCCTGCTTAAGAGAGAGATTCCTTTGGATCTCAGGGCTTTCTCAGCTGAAGCAGAGAATAGTTTCTCATTTCCCCCAGGGACTCCCAAAGTAGGAGACCACAGTGAGCTCATGTGGTAAATACTGTCCCTTCTCCAAACCATGAGCTGCAGGACCAAATTAGCTGGTTCCCAGAACTACAGCAGCTCCAGGAGCTCTGTGCACTGGAGGAGACAGAGGAGGGCTGGACGTGCAGCATAGCCTGGTGTGTGCAATGATAGGAAAAGCCATGCTGTCTTGAGCTTCTGGGTTTAGGAGTGCGAGTATATATGTGTGCATATTTGTCTGTGTGTGTGTGAGCTTTACAGGCTAGAGATAAAGATAGATTTGGACATACAACAGTCCAGGGTATGCAATAATAAGAGAATCCTTTGGGTTCTGATGTGTGCGTGTATGTGTGTGTGTGTGTATGCATGTGTGTGAATTGGGGGTGTGGGAGACAAATCTGGACAAGCATCAGAGCCCCAAATATGTAAAAACAGAAGAAGCCATGTCATAATGGGGTTCTGGTGAGTACAACATGTATACATGCATGCGTGAGTGTGTGCTTCTGTATATGTGTGCATTTGTGCCCTGAATGGCAGTTGGTGGTGGACAGAATAAAACCTGCAGCAGAGCCAAATATGTGTAAGAAGAAAAGCCATGTCATCAAGGGATCCTTGGGTGAGCGTATGTGCACAAGTGTGTGTGGGCTTGTGTGAGCCCTGGAGAACCAGCGGTGGAGGACATAACCAGACAGACATGCAGCCTGGGCAGTGCAGGTTGTACATAAGAAGCCATGCGGAACTGGAGTTTGACAGTGTGAGTGTGCTCGCACACATGCATGTAATCAAATACATGCATATGTTCCAGCTCACAACGGAAGCAGGGACTGACAATCAGTAAGGCAGGGAACCAGGGTGTGTTTGCACTTCAGTCATAGGAAGAGATCATTTGTCATGAGGATTTGCCAAGGCACAGGCACACACGGGAAACTGGCCAGGTGGGGGCAAAACCCTACAGAGATCACGGCTAATGACTCCTTCGCTCTATATGGAGTGTCCTGTTTGAAGGGAAAACATGTTTTCACAGTTCTTAGATAACAGGATTCTAATGAAGGCACTTGCCAATTTGCTCTCACTACCCAGTTATTGACTGCAGTCTTATTGTATCCAGTCTAATTTAATAGCACACACCCACACCCATGCTCCTATCACACACGTGTGCGCATCTGTGCATGATGCTATATGATTGTGTCACATTCTTCTGAAGCTGTGCACATATGTAGATTGTGACGGGATGAAGAAAAGAAAGTGGCATGGGGTAGGCAGATGGTGGATAATCAGAGGCACAGTTCAATTAGGTAAATCCTTCACAAGGCACCAAAATGATCTGTGGCTATCTAACAGGGTTGAGATGCCTGCTGCCTGATTGCGTCTCCTGTTCGAGCCTTACGTCTGCCTGTGTGGCTAATGCACAACCTCAGGCTGATAGCCTGTGTTTGTCTTTGAGACCAGCCCAGCATTCTAGGCACATGGAAACCACTCCTGTCCCTATGGGTCCCTCTAGGTGCTGACGGCACCTCTATCTCTGTGAGCTCGGGGAGGGGTGGGGCAGGGGGGGAGGTGTTCTCAGTGGAACAGATCATGGAGAATTAAATTTAGGCTTGCCCCACCAGTGAGTGTAGATTTGAGCTGTGGAATCATTGGAGTCTCACACGGACCTGCTGAGCTCAATGGCTGGTCACGATGGAAAGCAGAGAAGTTGGTTTGGATGGGGCAGAAGATGGGACTTGCCTGAGAAGGTGTTGACCTGTTCCTGTCTGGTGTCTGAGCAAAAGAGTGCCCCCACCTCCCACCCCAAATGCCACTGCCTCGTCTTCACCTGCCCAGACTGGCCAGTTTTAGGGGGGGCAATGAGGAGACCCCAAGTTCCTGGGCTTTTGGTCCTATCGCTGGTTTCTCTATGGACAGATAAGAGAACACTGAAAACTTTATCACTGTACAGGTAACTACACTTGTGCAAGTCGCTCTTAAAATGTTTGAAATGCTCCCTTGGCCACTGAGTGAGATTCTGAATCTTTAGGGGGTGGACAAGCCCCCCAACTCTCACAACCACGTCTCTGCCTCAACTGGAAGAGCACACCTGGATCCCTCACCAGTGCCCTAGGTTGCCAGGAGGTGTAAATCCTGGCCCAGGATAGGGGAGGGATCTGGCAGGATAGGGGAAGGCTCCCAGCGATTGAGAGTTGCTTCCCCACTCCTTAAACTCGGAGAGAACAGAAGTCAGACCCAGGCACAAACCCACCAAGAACAGTCAAAAGCTCCCCTCACTGCCTCTTTTACAAGAGGGTGCTGTTTGGAGTTTTGCAGTTGCCTCTTCATCACTCAGCATGAAGTTCACCCTGCCCTGAGCCATTCCCATCTATACGCACAAATGTCCGAAAACAGCAAATTCAGTGGCCCACATCTGGAATGGTCCTTGTGTGGGTGGGACCATCTGAGAAAGGCTGAGAGGTTTAGACAAACAGCTGTATGGACTTAACCTCTGGTATAGGCTCAGCACCATGGACAGATACAAAAAAAAGCATCCAAATCTGTAGCTAGGTGACTGGAACAGACGTAGGCGGAGTCAGCACTTCTGGAATGGGCCTATTGCTACAACAATGGAAGGGCCCTGCTCTCTGTCCCCGGTACCCATTTGAATCAAGCCCTCATTTCAATCCTGGATTTGGCCTGGTGTTAAAATTTCAGAGCTGAGGTCATATGTGAAGTCACAAAACTTTTTTTGGTAGGAAGTTAATGTTCTGTACAATATATATATGAATGTAAAAAGATATATATATATATACTGTATATATATGCACAGTGTATATATGACCTGTAGCCCATGTGTATACGCACCCCTCCCCGCACGTCTGCACACGCAGTGTACATAACCCAGCCAGTGTGGGTGGGGACCAGGTGAGAGGAGTGGCTGCAGCTGTCAAGTCTGGGACAGAGGCTGCCTGCGGCAGAGGCTGCAGAGAGCCTTGCAGGGATGGGGAAGTTCTGCACACATCAGAGCTTCACGCCCTGAAGAAGAGGGCAAGACTGCATGAGGCTGCTGCGTAGCCTTTGCACAGCCAGTGCCCTCCCAGGAGAGAGGCAGGAGTGGCCCAGGGGTCTTGTCCCCATGTGAGAGTCTTTCTGAGGCAGGACAGCTTGACCTGCATCTGGGAAGAAATGTCATGCCGATATTTGGTTACTGTTCTAATATTTGCTCTCTGATCCCACGTCAGCAAAGAGAGAGGAGAAGAGCTGGGAGAGAGGAGCCCACTCCCTAGACCTGCTCTCACACCTGCCTGCAGTCGCCAGGTAGCTCTCAGCCTCCACCTGTCATATCCCAGAGGTAAGGGCCTCTGCCTCACATTCTCACCTGGGCACAAGGCGCTCACAGCTCACAGCCAGCAAAATAACAAGCCAGTTTTTTTTTCCCAAAGAAAATGGCCCTGAAGGCATTGCCGGCATGCCAGTCCTAGGTCCCAAGGCCATGGTTACTGATCCTGCCCTCATCCCCCTGCCTTCTAGAACAGAGGACCTCTGATCACTTCACAGTTTGGTCAGATCACAGGTCAAAACTCTGAGACCCCTAAGAAGCAGCTGTAGACTTGGTAATGCCAGCCAAGGGTTTGCCCAGCACAGACAACCGCCCTAGCCCCATTTGACCCAGAGACTAGCCAAGGAGCCAGCAATGAAGCAAGGCCGTGACAACGGGTGAAAGATGAGAGGCAAGGAGGTGGCTCATATCCTAGCCACAGCCCAGAGCCATCTGTCTTTCCTTCTTTCCCCTGCTGCATCTTCTCCAGCAGAGCGGTTGGCAGAGAGCACCCTGGCCCTCCAGCAGACCTCTGATCCTGCCTCACCTGGATGCATCTGTTCTCCACGATGCCAATCCTTTAGGTAGTGGCCCTGCACCCTTAGCGGAGCAGGGCATCTCTGGAGCATGCAAGGGAGAAAAGATTTGGAGTGGGCTTGCGTGCGCTCGTTAGCCTGACCTCTGCTTCAATTCCATGAGTCAGGCTGTTCTGCACCGTGACCCTGGGTTGCCTCTGGGGCCCTGGCCAGAGCACAGTCTGAACCCAGACCCCTGAGAAAAGTCCTGTTCCAGTTCCAGGAGTCCTCAGGCCACTGTGCTCCAAGCCCCCCAGCCCGCCTCTGCCTGAGCTGACTCCCCGGCTGGGCTTCAGAAGTGGGGACTTCGGTTCCCAGTCCCTGGCCTGAGTCCCCAGACAGCACCACGGGCCTCCCAGACCCCTGGCCTGCCCACAACCCAGACCAGAGTTCCTGGACGCCCCCCACTCCCACTCAACGTGGTCCCCACACACTGGTCTCTGGGCCGTTCAGGGGATGCCCTTTGTGGACATGCAGAATTTCTATGAATATAGTTTTTTGTAAACATTTTGTAATGATTTGGGTTTCATAGTAACTGTGTTACTTGCCAATCATTCTAGGCTGATGTAAATAAATTTCCAAACAAATCCAATTATTTTCCTTTTTAAGACACTGTGATATATCAAGTGCACAGTTTGCTGTATGAAGTAATATGGTTTTAAATTTTAAATAAAGAAATGTTTCTAGAAAACGAGGTCCCCTCGAGATGTTCTTATTTTTCTCTTCTCTGTAGAAGCAGAGCGTAAGGGCAGGTAAGTTGTGCCGTCTTTGTGCAGGGTGGATGGCCTGGACCAGGTTCCTGGTTCCAATTTCAGGTCTTGAGGGTGCGGTGTCTGTCCCTTCCCAATTTATCGCCATCCACTTAGCCCCCCGGGGAGTTGCCATTTCCTTACATCACCCTGTCCTGGCCACAGTTGGTCAGGCTGAGTGGGCATTATCCAAGATTGGCCAGTCTGGCCAAACCAGAAATGAAAAACCTCTAAGTCAGTTACTCTCTGGAGATGGAAACTGTACCTCTCCCTCTGGGTTTGGAGCCAAGTTTTTAAGCAGGAAGGATCGAATACAGGGAAGTGGATGCTTACAAAAGTGATAAGGGAGCAAGATCCAAGCCAGGCCTCCAGGAACGGCCCCCAGATAATGCAGAATTGACCCATCCTGGAAGCAACTACCTCTGAGACTAGGACTAGAGCTTGAGGGCAAGACACATTCCAGAGCTGCACCCCAGGGGTCAGGAAGCCTGGATCAAGTAGCTGCCACCCCCACGGCCACCATTCGTGATGGCCTCTCATCACCAGGAAGTTGGAAATGGAAATGGAAATGATACTGCTGAAAAACCCATGTTCCCATGACAACAGCCAAAAGGGGTCAGGAAAATGTCCTCTGCCTTCCAAGTCCCATGCAGACAGAATTAACTTGTAAACACTAATTTCCATCCAGAACCCTCACTGCTTCCTTATGACATCATCATAATCATAGCTGTTGGTGAGCGACTCATGTCCCCTACAAAAAGCATGTTCAGGTCCCAACACCTGGTCCTGCGGGTGGGAAGCTATTTTTAAATAGGACCTTTGAAGATGTCATTAGTTAAGGAGTGCCCAAACTGAATGAGGGGTCTTGCCCATGGCTGACATCTTTATAAGCAAAGGAAATTGAACGCAATAGAAGCCATGGGAGCAGCCAGAAGCTGGAAGATGACAGAACCTGGAAGAGGAAAGAGACGGTGCTTCCATGTGATGGAAAAGGCAAGGAACCCCAAAGATGGCAAGCCAGCCAGAAGAGCAGCAGAATCGAGACCTATTATGTGCTGGGTCCTCTCTGGGGACAGTCTGGTGAGGAAAACTTCCCTTCCCCCAGAGCCCACAGCCCACAAGCCCATTTATGACACTCTGGACTCTGCACAAGGGTCGTCCCAGCACTTTCTGGACAATGGAGTGGTCCTGATTGGGCCTGTACGGGCAAGAGGCGAACAGATCAGCCTGCCCCACCTCTAGCTTCTCTGAGAAGTCCCTGACTCTGGCTCTGAGAACCCATATCCACCTGCTCACCCTCCAAAGCACTGAGCTCTGCCTATCCATGCCTCTGTCTTTTGGAGGCTGCAAGGAGCTCCCCAGATGGGGGGCAGGCTAGAAATGACACTGAGCTCTGCCACTGAGTAGTGGGAGGGCACTGCTTCTCTCTCCACTCGAATTCACTGTACCCTCACCAGGGATCGAATGGAGCCTGCCTTCCCACTCAGTACCAGCCAAGTGCCATGCTCAGCCCTTTATGCCCATTTTCCCACTGATGGCCCAGTGCTCTCTAGGGTAGATGTTTGTTATGAACCATTTTACAGTTAAAAGGATCAGAGAAGTGGATGCACTTGCCAGAGGTCACACAGCTGGTTAGTGTGGAATCCCACGCAGAAGCTGAAAGACTCCAAAATACATTCTCCGCTTTGTCCCTTCTGGGGCCCAGGCCCTCGACTGCTCCTGCAGGATGGGAGGCCCTGAAACCCCTGTTACCCTAAGAAGAGAGGGGAGGGGAAGCAACCTGGGGCCATAAGAACGCAAAGGAGGTTTCTGCAGCAGGGCAAGGCCAGTCTTTGGGAGTGAGGGCAGCGACGGATGTGACTGCCACAGCTCAGGCCCCAATTGCTATTAGCACAGCCATTTCTATCTGTTTCCCTTTAGTCCATGTCGTTTGTGCTCTCTCTTGTCTCCAGGAACCAGGAGGACATTTGCTCCTAGTTACAATGTATTGAGCCCCCAAGAGTAGGGCATTCAAAGAGGCTCCGCAGTCATGGACCCTTGTGGCAAGAGGCAGAGACCTACTCAAACTAACAGAACAAAAAGGGCGTTTCATTATAGTGGGTCTAATGGAAGCACACCATGTCTCTCCTTTCTCAATCTCTCTCTCTCTCTCTCTATCTATCTATCTATCTCTATCTCTATCTCTATCTCTATCTCTATCTCTATCTCTATCCCTCCTCTATCTCTCCCTCTCACATTTTCTTTCTCTCACTCTCACATTCTGCACCCCGCCCCCTCCTTTCCTTTATTCATTGCAAAAAAAAAAGACCAGCCTCTGTCTTGGTCCTCAAATCTCCCCAGCTCCTGTGCCCAAAACAACCACCTAGAGTGAAAAATGTCCCAATTCCAAATCACCCACCTACCCCTTTGTCAGGGGCAGAGCCATGGGGGCGCTTTTCAAACAGTAACCTGCACGCAATCCCCTGGGGATCTTGTGAAAATGTTGGTTACAGGTCTGTGGGCCTAGGAAGGGCCTGAGTTTTGCATTGCTAATAAGCTCCCACGGGCTCCTGGGGCTGCTGGCCCTGGGTGGGGTGGGGGTGGGGACACGGTAAGCTGAAGGGGGGGACTCTGGAGTTTAATTTTCTGGGTTTGCAACATAACATTTCCCACTTTAACCACTTTCAAGTAAATAATTCAGTGCTGATAATTAGACGACGGTATGCTACTCTCATCACTGTCCCCAGAACTTTTCCGTCACCCTAAACAGAAACTCCGTACCCATTAAGCATTAACTCCTCATAAACCCTCCCCTGTAGCACACTTTCTGTCTGTATACATTTACAGAGTCTAGTTGTTCCATATCAGTGAAACCACATAATATTTGTCTTTTTGCATCTGGCTTATGTCACTCAACATCATATCTCCAAAGTTCATCCACGTTGTAGCACGTTTCTGTGACTTCTTAAAAGCTTCCACGCATGTTGATTGGAGAGACTAAGACCCACCTCAGAGGGGTGTTTAGGGATTCGGTTGTGCCTGCCTGGCACTCACTGCAGCTTAGCCAACGCTCGCTATTATTGTGGAGGAAAAATGCCCTCTACGTATTAACAAATGATAGGACCCCTCTCCCCCTTCCCTACATACAAAGGGCCAGGCAAACCTGGGCACAGAGGACTTGGAAAACAAAGGTTGCAGATACTCAGTTCTCAAGTTCAAAGGCATGGCTCCAAGTCTAAGATGCAATGATCTGGGAGGACACGCGATCCCACCCGCCCCCCCTCCACCGCCTCCTACATTAGGCTAAAGATTCCATAGGCTGGAGGAGGGGGCCTGGGGGAGGACCACCAGACTGCAGGGGAGTCGGCCATGGGGAGACCCAAACATGCATCTTCAGTTGCCTGCCTCGGTCGCCACTTGCATGAGCCCAGTACAGAGCCCGGGAGACAGTCTGCACTGGGCGTCCTTCTCCGTGCCTCCAGGAGGACGCCCTCCTTGACCCCCAGATGACCCCCAGTGGCCATTTTGCATGAGTGAAGACCCTTCTGAACTCCAAGAGTTCAGTTCACTGTGCCCTCATGCGGCCACACCCTCTTTCATCAGATTGAGAGATCAGAGCCCCATCCCGAAGGGGGTGATATGGCAGGACACCTCCCCGCCCCCCTGCTAAGGTGGGTCTAGATTAGAGATTTCCCTCTGAGCTGGAGGAACAACTCCCTTTTCCATTACTTTATTTATTTGATCTGTCTCCCCATTTATTTCTTCCCAGGCGGCATTGCAGAGCTCTGCTGACATGGAGGTGATAGAATAAAATCCTGGCCGGGTTCTTCTTTGGCCTGTAGGTCTGGGGAACTCCTTTTCCATGTAACTGTATTCTTGAGGTCAGGGGTCCCCCTCGTTTCTTTGACCTTGGTCCTCTCACTCTGCTCAGACGTCAGGACGTAGAGGTCAGAGACCTGTTGGGCTGGGTCCCGCTGCCCGGCTCCCAGCATCCCTTTAGGTCAGGGACCTGCCCTCTCTCCTGCGATATCTCACACCAAGGCCCTCCCATTACCCACGGAGGTGTCCGGGTCGGGAGACAAGGACTCAGCAGAGGAGAGCGAGTTAGTTTCAAGGGTCTGCCACCAGCTTAGGCAGGTGATCCGGGGCAGTTCACAGCACGTGTGAAGGGAGGTATCGGGCTTATTATTTGTGAGGGCGCTTTGCTGCTCTGCTGTCAGCCCCTTCCCCTTTTTCGGCCCCCTCTCCCCCCACCGCCTCTCCGGAGTGAGCAGGGGACAGGAGGAGAGCAGGGCCGGGCTGTCCTGGGGCCTCAGGTTGCTATTCCAGGGAAGTGGGCTGAAGCTGAACACACAGCTCCCCCAGGGGCCGCCATGGCCCTTCTTTGGGAAACAGAAGCTGACTGTTTCAGAAGCATCTGTCATTATGGAAACAAAGTTGCCAGGCCATTTTTTCTTTTACTATTTTTACTGCGATTTCATTATCTTATGCAAATGAGGACGCTGATGAAGCCTTTCTGCAGGGCGGCCCATGCTGGGACCGGCGCCACGAAGGGGATTTATTGCCCACCTCGGCCTCCAGACAGGATCCGGGATGAGAAGGCCCCATGGAGATGGCTTCCGGTGCCGTCACCCCAGCCTGGAAGACGCAGCTTCCTACCAGGCAAGCCCCCGAGTTCTGCCTGTCCCAGGAGGACCCTGGCCCTTTAGTTCCAAAGGCCCGAGTGTCAGCCCAGCCCGGCTCAGGCCTCTTTCTCCCACCCCCCCCAATAGCTGGAGCCCCTTGAGTTCTGAGATGCCAGATACCAGTAGGGGAAAAGCCGGGAAGTCAAATGTACTGGACGCACTCCACGCCAGGCCCCACAGTGCTAGGATAAAGGTACAGGATTACCCCTGTCTTTGTTTGGGTTCCCCCAGAAGAGACTCTGAAATGAAGACTTGAGTGCAAGGAGTGGGAAAGGCAAAAGCCAGGGAGCAGGGGAGTGGGATGTGGAAGGGAAGGTGGCCAATAAAAGGTGCATCATGAAGCCCCCCAACCCTGTGGGCAACGGGAGCTTAATCCCACACAGGAACTCAGGGAGCCAGCCTAGAACACACAACGCAGAGTCTCCTACTCAAAGGGTGAGGGAGTACGGATGTGTATACGCCAAATCCTGTTCATCTTTGGTTTAGGGCTGATCCCCAGATCTTGTCAATCCTGGCTCCTCTGGTATGCTCAGAGACGGTAAGATGGGCTTTGGGACCAGGATAAAACCTCAGACAAAGCAATGCAAGTGGCAGCAAGAAGTTGGACGGCTTGCAAGGGGATAGTTACAGGACAGGTGTAGCATCTGCTACATACATGCCTGTTTTACGTATGAAGAACTTGAAGCTCAGAGAGAACAAACATCATCAACCTCAAGTCCAGTGAGCAAGGAGCAGGACAGGGAGCCTAACTCTGGGCACTCTGTCACCCCAGCCCAGGGACTCAATAGCACCTCGCTGTCCCCTGGCCCCCTGACCGTACCTCACAGCCCTGGGCCCCAGGATTCCTGCCCCAGGCCTCTCTTATGCTCCTTTCTGCAGCTCTGACAATGTCCTCCCCATTGCACCTCTCCAAGCTGTCCCCAGACCATTTTCTCCCTGCATGAGTTATGTTGGCAAAGTGCCTGCTCTCCTCTTGAATCTGTAGACTTTTTCCTCCAGGAGGGGGTAAACTTCTGTCCAGTCCCTCTGGCCCAGAACCCATCCTTCCAGGTTTACTGTGAGGCCAGCTTCGTTTTCTCATTCAGCCTTGGAGCACTAAGGAGTCTCTAAATTCCGATAACGCATTGGCAGGGGCAGCAATGAGTCCAAGAATTCAATAAGAGCCTTCTCAGCGGCAGGCCCTGTGTAGACACTTTTCCTCCTTAGGGACATCTGGCTTCTGGCCACATTTCCCAGGGGCCTGGCAGGGGTGAGTTTAAAGCTATGGAAAGCAGAAGTTTCCTGGCCCCACCCACCAGTGGGCAAGGATGAGGCCACAAGGGTCACCATACCTCAAATGTCCCCAGCTCTGAATGCCACTTGCAGAACTCACTTCAGGCCCTCACAAAGTTTAAGCCAAGGCCTTCTCTGCACAGATTCACCTGCCTATCCAATAACTGAGGCTTGAGTGCTCAGTGCCTGGCGCTTTCTTTTCCAAGAGAAGTTGTTGTCATTAAAAATAATAACAATGGGTTCTAGCTAATCGAGTGGCAGCTCCAGGCCTGGCCTGGAACTCTGAGTTCTCCCCATAACCCTAGAGGTAGGGGACATGATCCCTTGCTGTGGGAGTGGAAGCTGTGGCTGAGAGAGGTGGGATAACTCGCCCGCAATCACCAGGGAAGCAGCAGGACCAGGTCTCTGGGCTGGGGCCTCCATTTCATGGATTTGGCAAACGGGTGAATGAGTAAATGAATGAGCAAATCAGAAAATAGTCAGCATCAATGTTGTTTACAGACACTGGGGAACTTTTATGTTTATAGAAAAAATATATATCCTAACTCGATTGGGCCAAAAATGAGAATTACAGAATGGCCTACCATTTATGCCTAATTGCGGGGCAGCCCAATAGCAATTATGCCCATCAACAAATGTGTCAAATTAACTTGCTTGTGAGTTTTATTTTATCATGCTCTGAACCTTGTTTGTGTCTGCTCAGACTTTGGAATCTGTGGCCGTCCTCCCTGGCCCTCTTGGTCACTTCTGGTTAAAGGAGGAGGGTCATTGGTGCCAGAAGGGAACTGGGCGGTGGGAGAGGAAAGAAACCCCCAGCCCCAGCCCTGTCTTCCACTGCTGCCGCGTGTCTGCCCTGGCCAGCTCAGAGAGAGCCGTTTGGCAGTGGGTCATTGCGGGGTATGAGGAGCTTCGCCAGCCTCCCCTCCTTTCCCCAATGCCAAAGGCAGCTTCCTAATTAGAACATCCATAACCCTCAGCATCTGCTCCAAGAGAATTCAGCTGCTCTAAGATGGAGAAGTCCATTAACTTTATTGCACAAATCGTCGGACGTGCTTTTACACAGAGAATCGCTGCCAAGTGAGATAAACTGCCTGGACCCAGCAGAGGGACTGGCCAGAACTTCCTGCCGATCTCAATTGGTTCCTTGGGACGCCCAGGTCCCCCCACCCCATTCCCCTCTCCTCGCTGCCCAATGTCCTGGGCAGTACTCATCACCCCAGGAGGCTGGAGCCGGGCAGTTATATTTATTTTCCAATGCAGGTGCAGCCCAAGCACTACGGCTTTGGTGGTGTAAGCCGGAAGCCTGCCGGATGTCAGAGCCAAACAGGCAGCATCAGACTCCCAGAATGCATCAGGATTCCCAGGCCGGAGGCAGGCAGCAGTACCCACATCAGCCGCAGTTGGGTTGGCTGGTGGCACCAGAAGCAGCAGAGAACAGTGGCTAAGAATGGGCTTTGGGCTCAGCTGTTCCCGGGGGCTGGATCTCAGCTTTGCCATGTGTGAGTTGCTCTGTAACCTTGCAAAAGTGTCTTCAGGTCTCGAGGCTGTTCTATAAAGCCGGCTGGGCTGAGTAACACCCGCCTCTAGGAGGGTTAAATGAGATGATGCCTGGAGTCTTTAGTGCAACGCCTGTCCCTCAAGCTCTGAAAAGGAGAGCACCCCTTCCAGTCTCCAGGGTGGAAATGGAGAGGGAGAAGGGAACCCCCAGTGTGGGGGGCGGCAGGGAGAGTAAACATTAGTGTGCCACTCAGACCATCCTGGATTATGATGCCAGCCCTACTGTCAACCCTCAGTTTACTCACCTGTAAAATGGGACTAATATTCCCTGATTTCTTTTCCTTGCAGGATGGAAGGGCTTTGAGGCCACTGAAGGGAGGCTCAAATGTGGGACACTGCTCCCGTTACTATGCCTGTCAGCCTCATATCCATTATTCCCTGGGGCCTGTGAGGGCCGAAACTGGCTGCTGCTTGGGTCTCCCCAGCACCCCAGCCAGGAATTCATCTCAGCCTCAGGACCCCCTGCCACAGCCCCCGGCTCCTCCTGGGCAGCCCAGAACCCCACCAGGAGCAGCCACATCCCTTCCAGGCCTGATGGATGTCTCACTGAGTGGGCCTCCCGGGCCTCCGTTCTCAGATTTGGATTCCTTCTTATTATGAATAATTAGCTGAAACAGAGGGGGAGGCAGCAGCCATAGCAATCGACCCCCGTGATTTCCGAGCCTTGGGGAGAGCCCAATTTCACTCCAATCCGGGTGCTGTAAATTCCCATCAAGCTAAGAAAATATAGTGCAATTTAGAAACACTGATACGGCCATAAAACACAGATCTCCAGCAAATGGAATTCGGCAACATCTAAAAATGGAGCCATACATTACTCCGCCTGCAAACTCCCTCTAGGAACATGAGGCAGGGAGGAGTTGGGGGAGCTTGATGTTCAACTTGATCTTTCTTTTCTGGATGAAGGCAGGGCTACCCGCAGCAGGGCCTCGGAGGTCCAGGAAGGATCCTAGGAGAGGCCACCTGGCCTTGGTCACCCGGCGGCTGCTGGAGGGAGCATCCACTAAGCAGTGGGGAAGCAAGGAGGAAGAGGGATTTACTGTGTGCCGTTTAATCCTCACAAGCAGCCTTCCAGGGAGATGTGATTGTCTTTACTGATCAGGCAAAGATACAATAAGAAGTAAAGAGACTTGCTCAAGGTCACTCGGGGGGAAATAGTAGAAGCTGGATTAGAACCACTGCTGTCTGCTGCTTCTCTTCTACATGGTGCTTTATTCCCCATCCAGGGCCCAGTCTTTCAAACTCTGCAAAAGCGAAAACTAAGCCAGACAGTGCAGCTCACTGCCTCTGGACAGACAACCTGGGCCCAGGAGGACCACAATCCACAAATGAGTCCATCGCTCTGCTCCGTGGGTCCTCATAGGCCCACCCAGTAACCCCAGAAGCAGGAGGGGTTACTGATAGGATCCTCTGCCTCCCACGTCCTCTGGGGAACGATGGAGCTGGACAGCAGGAGGGGCCTTAGGAAGGGCAGAGGGTGGACCCATGACCTTGAGTGCCCCCTACCCCCTCTGCTGCTCCCCAGTGGGTCCCTCTGGCGCAGCATGGTCCCTCCTCATCAGCACACTGTCCACTCCAGCCTGGTCAGCCTCCTTGATGACTCTATCCCATCCCACCCTCAGCCATTCGTACTCACACACCATCCTCATTTCAAACTCCATATCTTTGCTTGGCTGGTCCCTCCACCAGGCTGTGAACTCTGTGGGGGCAGAGAGTTGGGTGCCTGTGGCCCTTGACCAGCTTCCACTCGTTGGACACAGCACAACTCAAGGACTCCATTCATTCTTGGGGTGCTCTGGAGGCAGCTTTTGTCCGCTCCCTGAGTTCTACCAAGCGCAGGAGCCTGGGGCCCAGTAAGGGCAGGAAATTCGTATAAGAATTACAGCTCTGGACTCTAACAGACCTGGCCTTGACTTCCAGCTCTGGCACCTATTATTTCTATGTTAACTGGTGGGAGTTATTCAATCCCTTTAAGCTTCAGGTTTCCTCATCTGTAAAATGCAGTTAGTAAGTGGACCTGCCTGGAAAGGGGTGTTGCCAGGACCTGATGAGACAATAAATGTAAAGCACTTGGTACTTGGCATGGGATAGATGATCAATAAACAGCAACTGTATTAGTCAGGATGGATAGACTATACTGCATAACAAATAACCCCAAGGTCTTGGAAGCTTAATATGACTACATTTGTTTCTCTGTAGCCCAGGGGACTTTCTGGAACAACCTTCCTCCATTGTGAAAATCAGCGATCCAGGCTGCTTTGATCTTGTGGCTCCACCATTTTGACCCAAGGCTGCATCTACAAGTGCCTTGGCAAGGAACTAAATGGCCTGAAGAATCACATGAGGGCTTTTTACTACCTCAGCCCAGAAGTGATTCACAATTCCGTCCACTTCCATGGCAGAGGCTAGGACCATGCACGCGACTCTTCCTACCTCCAAGGGGTGGGGGCAGAAGTGTATCTCCCACGTGCCAGGAGAGAGAAGAGGACTGACACTGGTGAGCTCCAGTAATGTCTCTCACTGTAGATATGACCATTGTCCCTTTTCCGCACCCATATCCAGTTTGTTTTAGACCCAGAGGCAGCTCCGACCTTGCCTGAAATTTTTACATTCCCACCTTCATTTCTGTCATGTGTCCTCCCAAAGAGCAGCAAAGGAACTACAAACCCCCCAGGCTGAAGCCCCACTGTGGTCCAGAGAGATGGCTTCTTGCAAAGTACAGACTCTTCCTGATGCCCTCCCTAACGCTCCCTCTGCCATCTCTTTTCCTCTGACTGAAGAGCCATCATAATTTGGTGACAATGCAGAATTCAGGCCTCCAGCCTCAGACGACAATTGTGTCTCTGACTGTCAGGGATAAATGTCTGCTGTCTTGAGGAAGGTCTGTGTTGATGGAAGTGTCAGCAAAGACAGTATGTGGCGAAACCCCAATCCCTCCCCAGTGAGATGTAATTTGTGGGCAAGTCAGGTATTTCCAGCGACTGGCAGAACTCAGGCCCCTAAAGAAGATAGGATAGGCAGAACCAGGGGACAGATAGGTGATGCTGCATGGGATGTCAGGCAGGGAAGCAGAAACCAGAAATGAGTGACTTCTGGAGCCAATAGCCCAGAGCAGAAGCTATTTAGAAGATGCTAGAGAGCTGGGCTGCTAGAGACAATGAAGGTCCCTGAAAATGGAGACTGGCAGGCCTAACAAGCGCAGGAACAGGAAAAGAATGCCAGTGTGGGCTTGGGAAATTAGATTTGAATTCTGATTCTACCATCAGCAGCTGTGTGACCTTGGGTTAATTGCTCAACCTCTCTGAGCCTGCACAGTAAAGGAGTGCTCAGAGCCCTGCCTTGTGGCCTTGGTTGTGAAAATGCAGTAAGATGGATATGAAGTGTTCAGGACAGGGCTCGACTCACAGCAAAACCTTGATGCAGAGTAAGTGGAAGCCCAGGGAGAAGGAGGTCCATTATGGAGACATCGGGCCACTCTAGTGGGCAAAGTCAGTGCCTGCCCAGATCCCTTCCATCTGGATGGGAGACTCGTCCCTCTGCTGCTGTGGGTGTTGGCTGGTAACAGATCCCAGCTGGTGCCTTCTGAGGCCCCACCTCACCAGGAGGTTATACTTCCCACCCCCCACCACCCAGGGCAGCCCAGAGCAAGAGGGCTCTCCCCTTTCCGTAAGATGGGACCAACTGTGGGGTGCTCTCTGCTCCAGAGCCCTCGGTCGGATCAGATTGCAGCTGGCCTCCTGCTCAGCCCATGACACTGAGCTCGTCCCCTGCCTTTTCCCGCATCCTCACTTGCCTTCTCCTGAGAGCATGCAAGTATCCAGATCCCCATCTGGGCATTGCTTCTAGAGAATCTGACCACGACAGACACCGAGAAGGGGGTCTGAGGTCCAGGGATGGCCCCAGAGCCAAGATCTGGGGCAGATCCAGGCTGAGCAGCCAAACGGGCCTCAAGCCCAGACTCCGAGTGCTGTGTCGTTGTCCAAACTTCGATTTCCTGCCTGATGGGACCAGCCCAGAGCTGGTGTGAGTCATTCGGTGCCACTTCAAGGAGAGAGAAAGGCAAAGAGGGGAAAAAGAGGGAATGTGCAACTCTTCCTGTTTCTCTATTTATTTCTGTATTCATTGATGGCTTATCCCCATGTACTTAAACAGGATTTAAGGAGCTTAGGACTAAATGCATTTAAAAGAGAATAGTTGTAAAAGCAAAACAGCACAAAATCCATGTCAAGGGAGTTAAATATTTTTATCTCCCCAGAGGCTAGGCTGGCATGAGGAAAGCAGAGATTCTTACTCAGACCACCAGGAAAGCGGGCTGTGGGAAGCAGTGCATCTGAGGAGTCAATCAATCCTTATAATTCACTGCCAAGTTCCCTGACCTTTTGCCCTGGAGTTATAGGTACCTTTCAGATATCCTCCTGGTTCCACTGCAGAATTCGGCCTCCTGCCCTACAAACAGAAGAGGCAGAGAATCCAGGCACCGCCCTGGGGCACTTACAGGGCACACAGTGTGCCCCTCTGCTCAATGGGAGGGGTGACCCTGAAGATGTACCGGGGGCTTGGCTGGCTCCGATGCCCAAGGACTCCATCTAAGAAAACCAGTGGCCAGCAGCTCCCGGGACCTGGAGCAGACCAGATGCGCATCCCACATCCCTGGGCCCGCAGCTGGGACACGCAGGCACTAGGAGGTGCCGAGGGCCCAGCAGTGAGTGGATTGGTAATGGGGAAGGGGAAGGAGGATGGGTTCAGGCTTTAGCCAAACTGGGGATGAAAAAAGCACAGGGAGGGGTCCAGGCCTGAGGCCAGAGAGGCAACAAGCTTGGGAGAGGGCTGAAGCCGCTGAGACTGATGAGCCGTGTCCTAGCAGGAGAGCGCAGCCCGAGCTGCAGTCACAGACAAGGGAAATGAGCAGGGGCAGAGAGATCACCCCGTCTGGGGTGAGGAGGGGGCTTGGGGCACCCAGAAGCGAGCACGGGGACCAGGGGCCTGGAGTAGCTTGGGCTCTGGGACCCATCAGGGGTCTCCAGGGTATCAGATGACTTCGTTTATGGTGAGTTACCTGGAGGTAGGCACGGTGCCAAGCACTTGACGTGCATTTCCCACTCAATCTTCACAACGCTCTATAGGACAGATCCTACTTGTAGCTACATTTTAGAGGGGAGGCAGGTGTTCAGAATCTGGCCCCTAAATTCCATCTGAAATCAAGCCAATGCTGTAGATTCTGCTGCAGTGCCTCTCCCAGCTGGACTTGGGGTGTGTCCCATCTGGACAGGGCCCCCGAAGGAGCTGAGTCCTGCTTCCATAGTGCCTCACCCCCTTACTCACTACCTTTGCATTCTAATAAGAATCTTCTGGAACTAAGCCCTTAATGGGCACTAATGGGGGAATGGGAGGCATCACGTCAGGACTGAGAGGGTAGGAGAATTTTGGCAAGGTGGGGCTTTTCAGTACCCATAGGTGTCAGCCTATTAGCAGGACGCCCCCAGCTGATCTGGAGCCGGGCCCCCACCCCACCCCAGGTTCTCTGCCCTAAGCCGCGGCATCTCCCAGGAGCAGGGACACTACCCTTGAACCTGACGGTCTATATCAGAGATGGTGGCAAGCGCTCCTGATGCCCTATTGGCACAGGGGACACATAAGCAGCATCTGCCATTTGAAAAGCATATCTAAGAAATGCTGAGATGGCAGGAATGTGAGGAGAACTGTCAGCACATGGAGATTAGTGTGCCAGCCCGTCCCATTCCACAGGCAGCCCTGCTCCACGGCACTCAGAGACAAGCAGCATTTTCCAAGGAGCATCGTCCAGACCCAAGGCAGCCCTGGAGGGTAACTCTGGAGGAGGCTGTGGAACCAGAGTGGCTGCTCCCCTGGAACAGCAGGTTCCAGGCAAGGCAAGCAGGATGCCCGGGGCCTGGTGTCAGAGGCCAACAGAGTGTTACCCTGATGCATTTGCACTCCAACAGCCCCCGGAAATTCCATAGTGAATGCTGTGCCAGGCCATGAGGTTGCTGCTGCATCATCTCCTTTCTGCAGCTAGGGAAACTGAGGCTCGAATGAGAGGCAATAGTCAACAGAGTGATTAGGAATATGGGCTTGGACTTCACTCTTTGGTTCCAATTCTGGCTCTATCACCTATTGCTGTGTGTCCTTGGGAAAATCACTTGGCTTCTCTGAACCTCAATTTCTCACCTATAATATGACAGAGGTAATTCTCCAAGAGGTAGCTATGAGAATTAGATGGAAAATGCAACTTAAGTGTCAGATACTTAAGTTCTCAATATACAGTAACTTTGATTGCTATTAGATTATTCAGATCAATTTGGCTCACTATTCATTGACCACTTGGTCAATGGTTGAACTCATTAAAGTCTACAGTCATAAAAACCAATTCTTTTCTCCCAGTTGACATGATGCTGAACTTTTCCCTCTTCAGTCAGTTGCTCTGGTATTACGTAAGATGCAACAACCTGACCATTTAAACACCAGGTAAGGCATGGCCTCCCCAGTGTCACAGCCCCCCAACCCCCAACCACCCCCTCTCCAGCCTCAGAGAAGTACTTGAGAGTTTCTCACACACAGGGTTCTGCCAAGGCTGGACTCAGGTACCTGCAGGCACATCCAAATTGGAGAGGTCCCAGGTGAGCCTCAGGAATGAGAGGCTGAAGTCAGCATCCCAACACCAGATGTCAGAGAGAAGCCTTGAGGGGGAGAAATTGGAGGGGACCAGTGGCAGGGCAGAATTTGGAAGTGAACCTTTGAAGGTGAGTTTCTGGAGGTACAAAGTCAGAAGGGAGAACGCAAGAGATTGGAGATGAGAAGTGAACCTGGGAAAGTCAGGCCTGGAGGTTAGAGTTGGAAATGAGAGCTTAAATGTGACTCCTAGAAGTCCAGAGAGGAAGTGAGCTTTGGCAGATGAGAGGCGGATATAACAGGGTGAAAGTGATAAATTGGGCATGTCTCAGGAGGCAGGAGATCAGAGGGCTTCAGGTTTTCCATAGCTAACAGATAAGATCCTTCAAGGAAAGGAGAGAGAGGTTTACACCAAAAGGGACATGGGCCTCAGGAGGTGAGTTCAGCACAGGACCAAGCTGCCAAGAAACAGGGACCCAAGCCCAGCCTGGGCCGAGTAGGGCCTGCTGAAGCTGGGGTCGAGCCCAGGGGGTGAGAGGAAGAGAGGAGGCCACGACGGCAGGGCTGGCTCCAGGGCTAGCTTCTGCCCAGAGCATCACAGCGGGGCCTCTGGGCACAGGGCAGACATGGATGGGGCCCGGGAGGCTCTGCCCTCTGAGATCCTCTCCAGGTCACACTCCCGTTCCCAGGCCAGGCTGCTCTGTTCTCACCCACCTACTCATGCTCCCGTGGCTGGGCCAGGTAGGCTCCGCCAGCTCTGGGTTCAGGGTGGGGGGTCCTGTAAACCTGCTGTAGTAACTGCACCACCCTGTGTGGCACCTCTGAGACACGTGGATATTAGGACGTAGTCTCTGTGTGCCTGGGGGTTTTCATTTCCCTTAGTCTACATAGTATCTCCAGTGCTCGGATCAAGGCCTTTCTCAGAGCAAAAGATCAGAGAACTGTCCATACAGCCCAGGTCTCTGGCTTTCTGGAAGCCTCCTGAGCTGCACCACAAAATTCTCTTTCTTCCCCTATCTCGTCATCTCTCTCTCTCTGTTTCTATCTCTATTCATTTTTGTCTCTCCTTCTTACTTCTCTTCTTTTCCTTCCTTCCTTTTCTTTCTAAATTCTCCCACAACCACATTCAAATCAAGAATCCAAGGCAGTTTATAACAATACATTCATGAAAGGACCATTGCGGTGAGGGAGAAAAGAGGGCAGGAAAATGCAGTGCCTGAGGTCAGGATAGAACACACAAGCCATTCGTTACTAGAAGGAATTCGGCTCTGGGAAGTAGTATAGGGAAATGGGATCTGTTGCTGGATTTCCGGGGTCCACAGGATAAAAGTAAACAGGTTGTGCAAGTGTTCTTGCTCTAGAGACCCGAGAGCCATTCCAAGGCCCTCAAAAGCAACAGACTTTTAAAAAATCCCATGCCGGAGTCCCCTCTCTGCACCCTGAACCCCTCTCCCCCTGGTAGACAGATGGCCCCGGACCCCCAGCCAGAGAGGATGGTGTCCACAGGGCCACCCCTCTCTCCCTGGCTGGTGCCTCCTATCCAGGGCAGCTGCTGTCCTTCCCACATGTGGACACAGCAAGCCAAGAGGGGCAGGGGAGAGGAAGAAAGGTACCTTAACCGGGCCCCTACTGCGTGCCAGGCATCGCAGCTTCCCAGTGTCTTTGTTTCCCACCCCCGTCTTTGCTGCTCCCTCTGTCTAGAATACTCTCCCCCCACTTTCCATGGGGCATCCCCTCCCTTCAAGTTCAGCTTCCCTATCATTGCCTCACTAGAACTCCCCCGACCACCCCACCCACATCATGTTCCCTATCATTCCTTCTCATAAATCATTTTCTTTCCCTTCATAGCACTTAACACAATTTCTAATTATTTATCGACGTTTGTGAGATGGGCCTGCCTGTCTTGTCCTTTGGGTTTGCCAAAGGATCTGCAGCATTTCCAGCAGTGCCTGGCACTCAGTAGGTTCTCAATGCATATTTGTTGATGGAATAAAGAGAAGAGAAAAGATCATTTCCACCCATCAGATGTGTCTTGGGGAAATTAAGTAGCTTGCTAAAGGTCACACGGCAAGGAAGGGCCGGAGGCAGGATTCCAGTCCAGTTGACTCTTGTAGCGTTAGCTGCCCATGGGTGCAGCAGAGACCATCAAAGATGTGCATGTGGGGACAGAGCAGGGGACAGCCTAGTGAGGTCCCTGGAGCCCCAGGCAGTAGGAGAGTAAAGTCCTTCCGCTTTAGGCAGCCTCACCACAGGAAAACGTGTTGCTAGGAGCGCTTCCCTGCCACCTGTCATCCATAAATTCTAGAAACATTTATTGAGTGCTAAACTTAGGGCTCGGTGGAAAGGATCTGGCAGTAAGCAAGATGGGGGGTGGGTCCTGCCCTGGGGTCTTGGCGATCTAGCAGGGTGTTCCCTGGCCGATTCCGGGGGTGGGCTATTGGGGCTCAAGCCGGCAGGGAGAGCTGATTGTTAATTTCCCAGAATTTTACAAGCCGGCTATTAAACACAGCCATTATTACTGATTAAATTATATGAACTTACCATTAAATAAAGTACCTTAAAAACAAAAGGTAATGAATGCTCAAAACTGATTACACCCTAATTATTTCACTTACATTTTGCTATCATCTATGTTCTTGGGTTTTTTCACTTCTACCTTATCGCATGTGGAAATCATATATAATGGGGCGTGGCTCTGCATCTCTTCCCAAATCCGTGATCAGTGATGTCATGTGGGCCGTCTGAAATCGGCCGTGCTGGGCGTCTCCGCACCATGGAACCTGGAAAATGCAGCAAACGAGGCTTGTTGTTAACTTATTTTCTGAAGCATGGGATGCTAAGCCCCTCCAGCACAGCCCTGCCTGTTTCCCGGAGCACCACAGCTGTTCCCTGGCAGTTGTTGGGCAGGGAGTAGGGGTGGGGACATTTGCTGGGGAACACCCTGAACCCCTCAATTCCTCCTCCCGGGCCTCTGGGTGTGTTTATCGGTGCAGGAGCCTCTTCTCCAAGGTGCTGGCCTCACCTCCTGGGCCCTCCTCAATAAAATGTAAGCCGCACTTCTCCATCAGAAAACAGCTGTTCGCACCAAGCTTTGGGGGCTTATTTCCGATTATAGACACAGCTGGACCACAGCTCCCAGGCCGACATGTAACTAACTTTCACTTTACTCACATTCTCGGGGAAATTGACGATTTTCTGCCGTTTTATTACACTTGACGATAATTTAAAAGGCAGGTTTAGTGCATCCATAAAACCGACTTTGCCACAAGCTACTGATGGTAGAAAAATATATTTGGCCGGGGACTATTGTTTGGAGCTGTAAAACAGAGGCCAGGAAGGGGCCTCCATAGGGGGTTGTTCATGGCGGTATCCTCTGCTCCCAGGACCCCAGCCCATCACTGTCCCCATTCTGGCAGAACAGCCTCTGCCTCCGTCCCTGACGCTGGGAAACTTGACCCAAGTTCTGGGGCGTGCATGCACCAAAACGCCCCGCTAAGGCCCTCCAAGGGCAATGCTGGCTTCCGGAACGGAATCTGTAGCTGCCTAATCAAAGCTTAATTACAGCAGCTCAGCGGGCTCGGGCAGGAACTCAGGCCGGAATGGTTTTACTAGGAAACTTTTTACGAGTTTAAGCAGAAGCAGCAAATTAGCAGGAATGAGAGCAAAATCTTTCTGCCTTAAGCGGGGCTCTATCCCGGAGATGGGAATCTGCAAGGTTACGCTGCAGAAAATGGCTCTGCGTGGAACCAGATCGGCGGGGTGGAGCGGGACGGGGCGGCCTGAGGGTCAGAGGCTGAAGCCAGTGACGGGTGACCGTGCTCCTGTCCCCACCCCGGTGAGGACTGTGAGCCAGCCCGACACCTGCTCCCTACTCTCATCTCCACCTGCATTCGGCTGGGCACGGCTGAAGGCTGTCACGCAAGCACAGGGCTGGGTTCTCTCCCGGTCCCTGGATTCTCAACCCCTTTTAAGTGCCTCTGATCAATCCACTCTCCCATTTTCTCACCCGGCTGTGTTTCAAAATCCTCCTCCTCTTCGCAGGTCCACAAGCCACCACTTCACTAACTCCCTCTCTCTTGCTCAGTCAGGGAGCTCCTTCCCATTTCCCAGGGAAAACAAAAGCCGTCCAGCAGGAATGCCTCCAAATTCCCACTCCCCCACACTCCTGCAGCCACAATTTCTGCAGGCACACCTCTCTTTTCCTCCTTCCCTCACTTCCGAGAGGAAAAACTATTTCTAGCGATTAAGAGTCAGATGAAGATGGGTTTGAATCTTGTCACTGGCACTATCAAAAAAATGGACCTTCCTGGGCGAGAATAATTTAGCCCCTCTGCGCCTCGGTGTTCTTATCTATAAAATGAGAATAATAAAATCTATAATACAAGGAAGCTGTGAGGCATTAAATGAAATAATCCATGTGTAGTCAGCACCGTACCTTCACACTGTAGCCTTCAATAGGTGGTGGTTATTCTATTTATTTCAATAAGAGAGCAGAAATTGATAGAAATGACGGCTTTGCCCCTTAAAAAAGAGGATCTGGGGTTCTAGAGTGAAGAGCGTGAGGTTTCAAGATCCATGTGTCTGTTGTCAGCATTCGGGACCCAAAAGGCGCCGGCTCTGCAGCCAACTTTGGGAGAGGCTACCCCAGGGGCAAGAGTCGGTGGGTGCAGCATTAAAGAAGAGGAAAGCAGAAGGCTGGGGACCCCGGGAGAAAGGCAAGACGGGCCCAGGGAGACAGCGTAACCCTGGTAGGGGCCTCGGAGCTGGCAGTGGACAACCGGGGCAGAGGTTTCCCACACAGCCGGAGTGACCAAGGGTATCTCCCAGGGGTCCAGAGCAGAAGGCTGATGTGGATTCACCAGTGGACGGAGGAGGAGTTCATTTACAGGGCTTAATTATCAGTAAAAGTGGGTTTGGATATTAATAATTTTATCTACGAACTCAAAAAAGACTGAAACCCTCTTTGTGTGTTGCTCTAGCCCAGGTACATGCGTCCCTCCAACTTTATGAACTTCTCTAGGAATGAATAAAATCACTCCGGCATGACAGGCGCCTCTATTATTCTGTGCGGATTCCTTATTCCTAATGTCATCAATTACAATAATCAGATAACTGTAACACCGGCTTGGAGCAGGGATTGTGCTGGGGAGCACACGTGCGAGACCACAGCTCTTCGGAACTGCTCACTCATGTTTTAAAAGCACCAGAAGATGGCTGGAAAATGTGATTGCCCTTAAGTTTTAAATTACCTGCAATCATTAAAATAATCTAGTTCATATTCATAAAGCCGTGATTATATTTTACATACCCAGTAAACACTTTATGAGAAAGAACCACAGTTCTGCAGCAAAATAAAGAGGCCCGATCTGGCAGTGTCAAAATGCTAAAACATGCTGGCTTGCAATCAGCCCGAAGCACTGAGTCGGGGCTTGAGTACCACCCATATCGCATGCCTCTGTGTTAGGTAGTGGAGTGGGTTTGTGAAAGGATATTAAGTGAGTGAGGAAGAGAAAGCATGGGAGAGAAGACAGCCCATTTCTGGAGCTTCCAGAGTTTGTCTGCAGCCCGTATCTTTGGGTTACCTCCCTCCCTCTAAGCCACATGATGCCCAGCACCATCGTCGGGAGGAACAAGTCTGGTTATTCTCACTTAATAGTGAGAAAACTGTGACTCAGAGAGGTTAAGTGATTTTCCTGAGGTCCCACAGTAAGCGGTGATGTCAGTCTCCAAAGCCCACGTCCCACACACATTTAGGTCCTTTGTCCAAGCCACATGGTAGTGGACGGCAGACCAGTGCCCTGCTGGCTGGGTGGCATGTCTGGCCTCACCACCTGGCCACTTCCCCATTCAGGCACTTTCTCTTGTACCCAAAGGGTGACATGGCCCAGACATCTTTGGCATTCAGAGGTTGTCCTTTATGACACCCTTTATCAAGGGCACTTTATCGAGTTGTCCTTTATCAAGGGCACAGGCCACTGGACACCGGATCTGAAGTCAACCCTTTTGCAAAATCCCTAACTTTAAAAATATTATTTTCCTTTTTTTAATTTTTAACAAGATGCTTTTTCAACACTGATGAGGCTTAAGAAAGCCCAATAAATGGCATTCCCCCTTCTCCCACCAGAATCAGACACATGGAGATTAAAATGCTAGCTTTATTACATAAGAGAAAGTGGTTTTGGTGTAAGAGTCATATGGCTTTGTTAAGATGAGCACACCCCCCACCCCCACCCCAAGCCTGCTCCACTAAAGGAAAGCAAGGAGATGGGGGGAAAACTCTCTGCAAGCAGGCAGAACCCAGAGAGAGAAGAGGGCCTGAGCTGAGCATGCTTAGCATCTTTTCCCAAACCCACCAGTCAAAGGAGTTCCTCCCCTTCCATGGGAATGAGAGTCTGAACACCTGCAGAGCTAGGTTCCCAGGGTTACGCCGATGGAAATACCCCTACCTGGAACAGGAGTGGTGGGATATGATGGCTTCTCCCACCACACAACTGATAGTAAAGACCCTTTTGAATAAACTGAAAGAATGTTATTCCAATCCCCTGGCTTTCCAAACCTTCCCTTCTGAAGGTTCATGGCCCCTCTGTCACTCTCCACATTACATATGGTAGCGGTTACTGGACACACCCATGCCATTTCAATGCCAGCTGTCACCGGTGTTCCCCAGTGCTGCCTAGTGATCATTGTGGTCACATCTATTGACTGGCAGAGGTTCCATGGGTCAGGAGCCCTGTCCATGAAGCATGATCCCACTCCTGAGCGACGGCCGGGGGCTGCTTCCAGAAGGCGTTGCTACAGACAGCTCTGCAGCCATCATGGTGAGTATATGGCTTTTAGCCGGATCTCAGACATTCTTCCAGGGTGCCCTGTCCACCCAGACACCCACTGAGTCCCAGCATGACTTTGGTTGGTCCAAGGAAATCCCAACCCCTTCAAGCTTCAGAAGCTGATGTGGTTTTTCCAGAATTTCACTCATCTGGGGCTTCAACAGACATTGGTCATGAGTAGCAAGGAGCTCAGGCTACACCGGGCAGAAAAAGGCCAGAGCTTTGAGCAGCCTATGCATGCCTCTCAGGGAGCCTTCTCATTTGCTGGGCCTCACTCCACACACCTGCAGCCTACTGTCAGTCCCTGGGGTCCTGAGCCCAGCAGCCAGGAGCCCCAGCGGGAGGAGAGAGAGGTCACACCCCGCATGTATGAGAGATGGGGTGCCCAGGTTGGCCTGGCTCCCACCTTGCACGCCAACCTCAGAAGCAGGCTTGACCCTGCTCAGGAGTGGATACACTACATGCGGTGCATACTCACCGTGGAATATTATTCAGCCATGAAAAGGAATGAAGTCCTGATACTTACAACAACATGGATGACAGCATATTGAGTGAAATGAGCTCAACACAAAAGGACAAATATTGTGTGATCTCACTGATTTGAAAGAATTAGAATAAGTAAACTCAGAGAGTCTACACTACGGGTTGCCAGAGGAGGGGATGGGCATAGGGAATGGGAAATTAAGGCTTAAAATGTACAGGGTTCGTATTTGGAGTGATGGAAAAGTTTTGGTAATGGATGGTGGTGATGGCAGCACAGCATTTGTAATGTAATTAACAGCTCAGAGATATATATCTGAATATGATTAAAAGGGGAAATATTCGACTATTTTTAAGGTAACAGAACAAAAAATTTTAAATAAAATCCACGGAACTATACTCCATAAAGAGTGAACCCTAAGTTAAGCCATGGACTTTAATTAATAGCACAATTATAAAAATGTGCGATCATCAATTGTAACAAATGTTGCACACCAATTCAGAGTATTGATGGTGGGGTGGGGTGTGGGAATCCTGTATTTTATGCATGATTGTAAACCCACAGGTTCTTTAATAAAGAAAAAAAAATTTTCACTTTACCTGTTTCTTTTTCTGCTTTTTAATGTGGCTCCTGGAAAATTTACAATTACATAGGGGGCTGGCCTCCATGGCCCATTATTAGACAGTGCTGCTCTAGAACCTCTGATCTCAGCCAGGACACGTCCAGGGAGTAGGACAGAGTTGGCAAATGAAGTTAAGTGGCCCAGCCGTGGGAGAGGAGGGAGCCGAGGAGGATGGAGCAGGCCGGTTAAGGTGGGGATCCCAGCACCTGCCAGCCACAGCTTTCCCTCTTTTACAAAACCTCAGGGCCCCTCCCTGATGACTCAGCCACTGCTCCAGCCCCAGGCTGGGATCTCATTTCCCTGGCTGCCCAGGGGCCCCCTCGCTGATTAACCCAGGCAGGCGGTGGGGTGTGGCACCGAGTTTCTCTGCCACAGTCTGACACCCAAGAAGCTGCCGCCAAGAAGGCTCTCTCGCCTGCAGAGAAGTGTTAATAAATATTTACCGAGCCCTTTGACAGTGCCAAGGGGGAATACAAATCAGCTTCAGCAGGCGCTGAAAGGAGCATCCCCCAGGGCTGGCAGCCACGGCGCCAGCCACGCGCGGCCACGCAGCCCGTTGACCTTCGCCTGCCCACTTCTACTGGGGGTGGCCCAGCCAGCCCAGTTTACAGAAGGTGTGAAATAGGACAATCTCTCACTATTGATTTTGTGCCTCTCCCTGTGACCACCACCCTGGATAACTCACACCTTATAGATTTTTCTATAAACCCCCAAATTAATATCTGCAGCGGGAAGGAATATACTACTGCCGGATGTGGTAAAGTTTCCTGGCCCCACTGGGCTGGGGGTTGGAGGACGCGTGGCTTGTGGCTGTCCCTCCAAGGCCTGGGTTCACAGCCTTACCTCACTTTGTAGCAGCCAGCAGGCTGGGGGCAAAGGAGGCCGATCTGCTGGCTGACCCACCCACCCACCCAGCCAGCCCTGGACCAGGGACTCCGCCTGCTCTCTGTGCTTGAATGAGATTGTGCAGGCAGGAGTGTCCCCTGGGGACCCTATGTACTCTTCAGGAGCAGCAAGGAAAGAGCAGAGTTTTTGAATTCAGTGGGACTTCATATCAGTCCCTGCTCTCCCACCAACCTGCTGTGTGACTTTGGAAAGTTGCTTACCTTCTCTGTGCCTCCATTTCCCAATCAGTAGAGTGAAGGGAATATGATTATTAACATTACAGTGTTGTTGCAAGGATTATTTACTTATGCAAAAAAATGCAAAGCAAGTTAATTTCCACTTGGGAAAGAGCTCTGAAGGAAATAAAGAGGGTGCCTATCTAAAGAGACACTTTCTTGGGGAGACCACTTGAGGTAGCATGGTTAGGGAGGGTCTCTCTGAAGAGGTGACATCTGAGTTTAGAACTGAAGGCCAAGAAGAAGCCAGCCGAGCAAAGGCTGGGGAAGAGTGTTCTAGGCAGAGGGAATAGCAAGTGCAGATGAAGAAAATACTAAAGGATACTGTCCTGGCAGGGAGCAGGAGCCTGGGGACATGAAGTCCCCTCTTTGCTTTTGCTCCGAGGGGAGGGACCCCTGTTAGGGCAGTGGGTGGGGCAGGGATGTCAGGGGGAGGGGATGCACAGTCCTGCCCCTCTCCAGCTCCCCTCTTCTGGTTCAGTCATGCCCTCCTCCGGGAAGCCCTGTCTCCTGGGAAGGGGTACAGAGAGGCAAGGCACCGTCCTGGGGGGTGGAGAGGATGGGGTCTGGGGGCAGGAGCGGACAGGCACAAGGAGGCGAGAGGAAAGAGGCAACAAGGACGTTTACCCAGCCAGCCCAGCACTCTAAGGGCCGACAATTGAGAGGGGAGCAGACAAATTAATGAAAAATGAATAAATTCCCCGAGCTCGAGCCAAGTAAATGTTCGCAACAGACGCGTCTAATCCAATTGTCTTTAATAAAACTGCTAATTGGGTTTGGGAGTCTCCACGGGGCCTGGCCAAGCCAGTAGGCTGCTTAGCTGCTCCCAATCCCTCCCCATCCAATTTCCATCCTCTGTTTCCTTGAATTAATACAACTCGGCACTTCAGAGGATAGAGAAGCGGAAGACGAGGTAGGGCCAAGGGAGGTCTTATGACTGAGGCAGGCACATGTGCGTGTTGGGTTCACGTGTACACACGTGTGTGCATGCCTCGGGGTGTCCCTGTGTACACACGTGTGTGCATGCCTCGGGGTGCCCCTGTGCACCCACTCGAGCAGGACTTGGTTAAGAGCTCAGGCTCTGGAGGCAGGCTGCCTGGTTCCAACCTCAGCTCCTCCACAACCCCGAGCATCTTAACTAACCTCCTACGTCCCGTTCCTCATCTGTAAGATGGGATAATAATAGCGCAAGCCTCAAAATATTGTTGTGTGGATTCAAACCCTCAACAGAATGGCCCATATAAAGAGCTCATTGAGCACAAGCACCTGCTCTCTGGCCTGCAATGTTGGCTCCCAGGCCTGGCCTTGGGGCTCAGCTTTGCTGTCAAGTACTTTTGTGCCTCCTCTGCCGGGCGCAATGCTAGCCTGCTTGACCACACCCTTTAAATCTCCCTGGGCTGGGCGGGCCACGGTGGCTCAGCAGGCAAGAATGCTTGCCTGCCATGCCAGAGGACCTGGGTTCGATTTCCGGTCCCTGCTCATGTAAAAAATTAAAAATAAATAAATAAATAAATAAATCTCCCTGGGCTGTGCCTGAGTCCCTGCAGGTGCCTGATTCTGCTCCCAGTTCCTGTCTGCCGTCCTGGGACAAGCCACAACCCCATTCTCCCCACCTTTCCAAACCAGGAACCATGGCTACATCAGGTCCTGCCACTGCTGCCCCCTTGGCTGTGCTGGGCAGCTTCATGCCGCCTGGTTCCTGGGCCTGGCTCCAGGCCTCTCCTACAGGGTGGCAGGACCTCAGCCCTTGAGCTGCCGATCCCTGACCCTACCTTCTCCCTACTGCCCAACTTGGGGGAATGGGGGTCCCACTTGCCCCATGGCCAAGATGATCCCCATTAACACCTTATGCGCTTGTATGTTTGTGAGAGAGACAGACAGTGCACACAGGTGGGGATCCGCGTGGGCCTGTGCGTGGAGCGAGCCTGGTAGGGACACAGGTGAGAGAGCAGACAACGACCAGAAGGTAAGGGCTGCCGCGGGGTGGCTGAGGCCAGGGAGCTGGGTGAGCACAGCGGGGGGCTGGCCCCACGGCACAGGGAGGTCATGCCTGAGCTGGACCATGAGGAATGTGC
>PVIY010016574.1:0-51311 GCA_004026745.1 Myrmecophaga tridactyla
GGTTCAGAGAGGGCGGGGCTAAAGGAGATGGTTCAGAGAGGGTGGGGCTAAAGGATGGTACTGAGAGGGCAGAGCTAAAGAAGATAATTCAGGGAGAGGGTGGGGCTAAAGGAGATTGTGCAGAGAGCTGGTGAGGCTAAAGGAAACCTGTGAGGACAGGGCTAGAGATGATGTGAGAAGGAGAGGGACTAGTGGGGACCTCCAGAGACAGAGCTAATGGAGATGCCAAGAGGGAGCTGGTCTAAAGGAGACCTGCCCAGCAGTTGGGGTAGGCCCTGCATGTGGAAGGCTCTGAGTTGCTAGTTTTAGCTCCAGTGTAGGGCCCTGTGGGGGTGGACTGTTGACATGAAATGGCCATCTTTGTTGCCCAGGTGGTATTAGATCCCCAGAATAGGTCCTCAGAACTGAAAGAAAGTTCTCTCCTTTCTTCAGGGCCCCCCAGGCAAGGATGGGCTCCCAGGACACCCTGGACAGAGAGGCGAGACCGTGAGTACCACGATTGATGTGGGGGGCTGGCTTGTGTCTCCCCACAGGTTCTCCCACTGCACAGCTGGCATAGACCAGGAGCATCTTCCTGGAGAAGGCTCTGGAGGGCCAGGCCGTTCTCTGTTGAGTCGGGGTCAGGCTTGGCATGTGGAGAGCAGCCTGAGCTCTTAGCTAGTTTGGTCAGAGTCACATTAAAACCCATCATAGCTCAAAAGAAAACCATCATGCCTCAAACAAAATGCTACTAACATACTGTGACCTTGTCCATCTAGCCTTGTTTTTTATTTTTATTTTTCCTCTGGAATAATTCGGAGAGCAACCTATCTTGAATAATATGCATTTTGATTGTCAAGGTAGTTGGAAAGGTTCTGTCTATGTTTTCAGCCATGTCCTTCAGCTATACATGGTTGGAAAACTTCGAGAAAGAAAGAACTAGGCCTTTCACCAACCCAGCCATGATTTTCCAGGTTGTTCTGCTGTGGGTGTCAGGATGGGGGTGGAGTGGACCTCAACAACCCCTTTTATAGTAAAGAGAGGACAGGTGATACTCATGTAGAAATTTGGCCTCTCTCTGGGCTCTCAGCTTTGCTCATGGTTGGTGTCTTTAGAACTAAAGTTTCACCTCCTATCATGCCCTGACCTTTAGAAATGTGTATTTTAGCCACATCAGCAGGATGCCAATTTTTTCCAGTTGGGGAAGATGCATTTACCGTGATCATTTGGGATTTGGTCCAGGTTCATGCTAGGTGCACAGAGGCATGCCCTGGGAGGGTGCAGGCACACCTGTGACCTTGAGGCTCCGAAGAGCTGTGACGCACCCCTTCTTTGTGTGCTCCCACCCTGTTCAGGACTAAAGGGCTACTTGCACAGGCGTGAAGGTTTCCCACCAGGGCGGTGGCTGCTGTGGGCAGGTAGCCTCTTCGAGTCTGCAGCCAGTTCCTCGTGGTGTGCAGGGTCTTTGAAAGACTCTCAAAGCAAATGCATGTCCCCTCAGGAGATGGGTTTTTGAATGCTGTGTTTAATATATTTTTGGTGCCTGCTTTAAAAAAATCCCTTTATGTCGTCACTTTGGCTCGTTGTAATGCACCCTGTTTTAATGATCTTTCTCTGATGTTTGGCTGCGCAGTGCATGGTGGCTGCAAATGGAGATTACTTTGCTCTTTTGTTTATAGAGAAAAATGTAAACATTTCTTCTGAGCTTTGCATATTTTTCTCTTAATGCCTTTCCAAGGAGACAAGATAGCAGGTTTGCATTTTGTGTGCTTTTTTTTTTTCCCTCTGACTTATTCTGGAAAGAGTCTGGTGAAATAATTAGACTGCTTGTCTTTGCTTGGGAAGAAATATGAGTCTTTTTCAGCTACCTTCTGCCCTGCCCACCATGTCCAGCTGTCTTAGAGACTGGAGGTGCTGCAGTGATTCTGTCAGGCCTCCCTCTCTGAGCCCTCCACCTAGGATGTACCGTCTCCTCCCCAGCCTACTTGAGACCTGTTCACAGGGCAGCTCTTGCCTGGGTGTTGACTTTGTGCTTTTTTTTAAAAGAAAAATGAAAGTACACGCAGTCATTGTCTCTCCTAAATGTGAGCCCAAGGGCTGTTTCTCAGCAAAGGGCTCAAAATGAATTCCATCCGGAAGCCCTGGGTGGTCCCTAACTATGGAGCCCTATTTGTTAACAGTAATGTTAGCAGAACCTAACTGAGGCCCTGCCCCCCTTGAGGCACATCTGCACTGTCCACCCAATGAGAGAAAGCCCCCAACCCACCCACTGCCCCTTGTTTCTGACCCTGTAAATGTTGCTTGCAGAGAACACTGCATTCCATTTGACCATTTTAGCCCATTGCATACAACTAAGCTGGGCTGAAAGAGGAGACTCCTAAAATGTGTAGAGAGGCTGAATCTCATGTAGGTTTATGTGATCCAGCATCCGATGGGAAATTTCCATGCTTGTGTCCTGGCAGTCGGGGGGCCTGCTCATCCTCCAATTCTAGCTGTGGCCTTAAAGCAAGAAATTGCCCTCCCCAGACTCTTGACCCTCCCGCTAGCAGTCCCCATTGTGGGTGACATCTGCACCTCTGAGTCAACACCATGTGTGTGCCGGTGGCATCTCATCAGCTCATGCCGTCATCCGTGTACTGTGCCCAGAAACTCACCTTGCCCCTCCTGACTGTCACAGTCCCCTTCGAAGGAGGGAACATAAAGCACAGCAAAATTATCCAAAGTTAAGCCGGATTGTTACATTCACACAAGCATACAGGACAGAAATGAGATATTTCCGTCAACTGGAGTTAATAACACTTTTGAGCTGGATTATGAAAGCAGCAGGTCCTCGCTCTCTGATATAAATAAGTGTGGAAGAGCACGTGCGTGCAGCCACTAGGCTTGTGCAGAGGCATGGCCAGGGTGAGGGTTGGGGAGGGAGCAGGAAAATCCCCACAAAGTTGCTAATGAGAAACTGCATCCAGGGTAGAGTTCGAGCCCAGATTCCAGCAGCTGAGAAACGACTCTCAGTCTGCTCAGAAATAACAAGACAGTGATAAAATATATTTCCAAGCACAAAAACATTGCAGTGGAAAAGCAGGTAGTGCAGCTAGCTTGCCTGGCTTCATTACCTTGATGAATTTAATATGGAAATGAGATGAGACAAATAGACCCTTTGCAGGTGGAGCTCGGAGTTCCCACCCTTTGGGACTGGGGCTGCAAAGCTTCTAAGGAGGGCTGTGGCATGGGCTGGGTGCAGTGGCATTCTCAACCTGGTCCCTGTCTCTTCCCAGGGTTTCCAAGGCAAGACCGGCCCTCCAGGCCCCCCAGGTGTGGTCGGCCCTCAGGTAAGATCCAGCGTCCTATGTTTCATGGGTGATCCAGTATTACCCCCCCACACACAGCAGAGAGGATCATGGTTTGGGGTGTTGGGGCCACCCGTGGTCCCGAAGACTGCTAGTAGAGAATCAAACATCATGTAAGATGCCCGTCTTCCTTAGAAGACTGGTCTGCTGTGCGGGAAACTGTACTGGGAGGAAGGCAGGCAGGATGTAGCATGCATCCAACAGGAACCAGTGGGTACGACAGAGATGGCAGCTCAAGGCTCGCAGACTGGCATGGGCAGGGGCCAGCTGCGACCTTCATGCCTTACTGCGGGTGACAGCGGTAGCCTAATTCTCGTTCCCCTCAATCACGTCAGGGCCCCCAGGCCCCTTGCTCTGACCGCTGGCAGATCAGCGAGAAGGGGTAACTTAGAGCCAGCACCCATGGCTCAGAGCAGCAAAGCAGGGAAGCAGGTGAACTGGTATCTTAGAAGCTTCACTCCTAATGTAACCTACATAGCAGTGAATAAGGTACTGGCCCAAAACAGCCACAGAACTGAAAAAAACGAACATGCCCTTTCTCCCTGCCAGCAGCCTTTCCTTTGGCTGATTTGGGGCTACTTTATCTGCGGGATGCACGCCTTGCCCTGCCCGGTGGATGAGCCAGGTGGGGACCCGTTGGTGGGGCTGGTCACCAGTGTCCCCCTACTCAGCTTTCTTTTTCCTCTCCGGATTTTTGCTGGGAGAAGAAGACACACAAAGGAAAATGGAGGCTTGGAGGGTGTGTAGGGGGCCTTGACCTTCGCGACTAGGACTGACCTTGGCTTTAGGAGCAGGTTTCCTCACTTGCATGTCCCTTGGGGATTTGTTCTGTGACTGACGGTCTTCCCATAGGGTCCCACAGGAGAGACAGGCCCCATGGGCGAGCGCGGCCATCCTGGGCCACCGGGTCCCCCCGGTGAGCAAGGGCTTCCGGGCCTGGCTGGAAAAGAAGGGACGAAGGTGAGTTTCTCGGGCCGTCCTCATCGGGGCAGACTTTTCCTGAGGAATCGTTTCAGGGCTCGGTCTCTGTTTTTCCTCTTGCTCTTTTCTGAAAATGGATCATTTCTAAAACAAATGCTCTTTGTACCCATCTGCTCCAAAAAAAATGTAAATTCAACTCCACTTTTGCTTGGTTTGGACCAGAACTCGAGCTGACTGGCCACAGTTACGAGGTAGGCCAGGACCCGGGGTTCAAACCATCCTTGGCCCCTGTACGCCGGGGCTGAGCCAAGCTGACAGCTCTTCCCCCAGCTGCTGCCCAGATGACAAACCACCCTTCCACTCAACAGGTCTAGAAGGAATTTAATAGGAAGAGGATTTAGGAATTCTCCACCAGAAGACTTTAAAAAACCAATTATAAAAATAGAAAACTGCTGTGTTTATTTCCTACTTCTTGGTGCCTCCCTTAATGTGTGTCTTTATGCGCCTCGGGAAGCCTCTTCCTCTCCAGTTTGGGCACCCCAAGTGATGAAGTCATAACTTATATATTAGCATGAAAATAAACAGCTCTACCGTTGTCAGCAGGGGACACAGGAAAATATAAGCTATGCAACCTTTTATACATACACATGCTCACGTGCACACACACACACACACACCTGTGTTCCATGGAGCTCCAATATCTCCAACCCTTCCAAAAGTGTGTCTGTGAGTGTGCACGTGTGTGTGTGTATGTATGTGTGTGTATACCCCCTAGTCCCATGGAGCTCCAGTACCCCCCACTCCTTCCAAAAGTGTGTCTGTGAGTGTGCATGTGTGTGTGTGTGTACCCCCTAGTCCCCTGAGCTTGAACAAAAGATGCCAGGTTATTCTTTGTCATGAGGAAGCCACAGAAATCTGACCAGTGGTTTGGATAGAACCCTGTGCTCTCCTGTTGGACCCCAAATAAAATTCCAGAATATGTCAGATCTTTAATGCACGGAGGGAAGGTGTAAGACTTAAGTGGTGCATCTTTTCAGAAGATTTGGTTTCAGGCTTAAAGCAAGCATCCTGGAACTGTGAGACCCTTTAGGGCAATGCTTTTGACACGTTTTAATGTAAAATTCCTTTCTCTAAGCAAAGTCTTAAGAGGAGCCTCAAATACAGGGGAAAAAGCAGGCGTGGGGCTGGAGCAGCTGTGCTTCGGCAGTTTTGCCACCACCTGACCCACAGCTCCTGCTCAGCCCCTGGGAGCCCTTGAGGACCTTTGGGAAAGGAGGTGGTCCCTGAGCACCTCCAGGGAAGGACGTGGTCCCTGGGCACCTCCGGGGAGGACGTGGTCCCTGAGCTCCGTGGCATCCACTCCGTGGCTACACGTGCATAGTTGGCCCGTGATAGACGTGCCTCCTGGGCGAGAGCTTGGAAGCAAGTGTGTGAAGCTGCCAGTGAGTCCCATCAAGACTCAGAAATCCCTTTTAAAGTCCAGTAGCCTTGGCAGGCCCCCATCTGACCCTGGCCAGGTGGCTCTGGAACCGAAAGTCCCACCCCAGCTCCCCAGAGGCCCTAGTCCAGGGCTCCCCATTTCCTCTCCAGCAGGGGAGGTCTGCAGTCACTGGTTCTGGGAAGAGCTCATTGGTGGCTCTGTTTGCAGGGTGACCCAGGGCCTGCCGGCCTCCCTGGGAAAGATGGTCCTCCAGGTTTGCGTGGCTTCCCCGGGGACCGAGGGCTTCCCGGCCCAGTGGTGAGTGACCAGCGGGGCTTGCAGTTGGCAAGGCAGGGTGGGGTGGGCTCTCCCTACAGTGCCGTGATGCCCTTCTCATTGCTTTGCAGGGAGCTCTTGGACTGAAGGGCAGCGAGGGCCCCCCCGGCCCGCCAGGGCCTGCGGTGAGTGGTGCCGGCTCAACATGGAGCCTTTACACTGTCCTTGTCCTCGCAACCTGCTCTGTGGCCACACTGCGGCATCCCTAGGGGCAGGAGCTGGTGCAGGGCTGCCCTGTCCCGCCGTGCGTCCCGTGAAGTCCAGGAGGGGAAGCTGGGGTTTGGGAAGGGTGCAGACAGTGGGTCCAGCGGGCAGGTGGGCAACAGAGAGTCCAAGAGTCCTTGCATGAGTAAGGGGTAAGAGCAGAAAACTCGACAGTTTCAAAGGTGAGATGAGGGACCTCTGCTTGTGCTGGAGAAGGCCTGTCCTCCAGAGGAAGGGAGAGGAGGCTGATGTGCTCAGCGGGTAGGGGGAGGGCAGGGGCAGGGCTCCAGGTGTAGGAGTGCAGGTGGGAGGGCTGTTCCCAGAGCTGAGGGTGGAGGGGCTCTTCCTGCCATCGGGAACTCGGGACTCCGGACGCCAGGATTCAACGGTGAGAGGACTGAAGGGTGGGGTGTCCCCGCCCGTTGACTGGTCCCAGAGCCACGGCCGATGCCCCGCCTCTGGACTGGAGGCCCACACACCCTGTTCTGCCGCCTCATGATGGAGGCTGGAAGCCTGCTGCCCCACTCTGATGCACGGGGGGCACGTGTGACTGCCCCGAAAGGCCCACACTCCCCTAACTAGCTCACGGACCACTTGGGAGAGACAGTGATGGGGAAGTTAGATGAGGCCTGAGACCTGGCAGCAGCGTGAGGCTGGGCAGACCCCCCTGCCTCTGGGCCAGGGTTCCCCAAAACCCCTGTGGCAAGGAGGGAAGCATTCTGCAGGTGGGTGCCAAGCTCAGGGAAGGAGAAGGCAGGTGAGGAAGGAAGAGGGTTCTCAGACACTCGGGTGGCAGGCATGTGCTTGGAATTGGGAGCAGGGTGTCAAGGACTCGGAACCCTGAATGCTGGATCATTGGGCTCGTGCCTGCACAGGGCCACGGGGAGCCCTGGTGGACTCTGGGGCGAGCGGGCGAGTGGCCTGATCCACGGATGCCTTAGGAATTTGTCTCTGTGTCATCTGAGAGCCTTTGAAATGAGCCCTTTTCTTGTCCCAACCAGGGGTCTCCCGGGGAGCGAGGTCCAGCCGGTGCTGCAGGGCCCATCGGAATTCCAGGAAGACCCGGGCCCCAGGGGCCTCCAGGGCCTGCTGGAGAGAAAGGGGCTCCCGTAAGTACTGGCTCAGATTCTGGGGGTGCCAGGAGGAAGCCCTCTCCCCTTTGCAGCCGGGTGCGTCTGGCCGCAGTGTGCCCCTGGGGGTTGCGGGCTGAGGCAGGGAGGCGGGTTAAAGGCTGGGATCACCATCTGAGGCACGTGTGTCTGTCCCAAAGACTGGGGTGCAAGGAGAAAAGGGAGGGTCCCCGCCGTCAGCCACATTCTTTCTGCTAGATCGCGGGCTGGGGGCTCCTCTGGCTGGTCCCAGAGGGGCTGGGGGCCCTTGGTCCTAGGTGGCCTTGGGCCCGGGGCCAGCCCTGGGTACCGCGTGTCACCACATGTGTGGGCAGTCCTGGCACCTGCCAGGTGATGTCCCCCTCCCACCAGCCTGAGCCCCCCACTCGTCTCTGGGAGAAAGGTGCAGGTTTGGGATGGGTGCTCCCCTTTTGGGCAGACATGGACAGAGATAACCTAGCCAGGAAGGGAAGGGAGGGCTGTAGCAAGGGAAGGCAAGAGATATCCTCCTGCACCCCACGACATCCCGGCCTCTTGGCGAACCCAGAATTTTGCAGATGTGAAATCTACAGGTGTGGGAGGAGCACACTTGGTAAACCTGCTCTGAAACCTTGGCGTCCTTGGAGGCGGTAATCGGGCGTCCCTTCTTGCCTTAGACAAGTAGGGTTTGGGTCAAAATGCTTCCTGGGAAGCCAGATGCCAACCTCTCTTCCAAGCTCCTTTCCCCGAATAACACATAAACACCATCTGCCGTCCTGCAATAGCTCATCCCGACACACGTTTGATTTCAACCCACAGAATTTTGCAGCCTCTGCCTGTGCCTGCATTAAATGGTTGTGGGGACAACCCTGAGCTGAGTCTTCCCTTCTGACTTCAGAATGTCAGGAGGAAGCTGAGTTCCAGCGGGAATTGGCAGGGGCCAACATAAACGGTCTCCAGTTGAGTTAGGACGCATGTGCAAATTGATGTGGCTAGTAAGGTATAATTTTCCTTGCACATTCGCCCATGGTGGTTTGTGGGAGAAAGAATGGTCTGCTTGCATTCCCTGGGCACGAACTTCCCATCGAAACAACTTTGGGAACATCCGTGCCATTGAGAATACAGCCAATACGTAATCAGGGAGATAAAAAGGCAGTTTTGATGGCATCTACTCGTGTCCATTGAAGCACCCAGGACTTGGATCTGGCTGAATGATATGCTGGAAGACTGCTACCTATCAAGCATTCTGGGCATAAAGAGCAAACACAGAATCTGTTGGAAACGGTTGGTTCTTGGTTTCAAGAAAGTAAATGTTTTGGCAGAAGCCTAGCCAGAGTTGTGCTATCCAGTTAAATGCTTGCCATTTCCCAGAATGGCTCCAGAGGAGAAAAAAGCAAGAGAAGGCCAAGCGTCTCCCAGAACTGCAGCCAAGCAGTAAGGTAGACAGGATGGTTCCATGCAGGCGCTAGAGCCAGCCTCAGCATCTCTGTGGGCCTAACGAGAGCAGAAAGTCATGACAATAGGAACTAAATCCAAGGGATAGAAAGTCTTGTTCAGGAAGGAAACAGGAAGACACGGCAGGAGCCCAGATTTCCTCCCTGGGGGATGTATGCAGAGACCTGGCTGCATTTAGACCCAGACCCTATGTGTATGTTTTCTCTTCCATTCCCCCTCCCCAGCGTACACACCCCCTCACTGTGGGACAGTTGGAAGAGAGGGATTCCTGACTCATGTAGAAAGCTCAAGCTGCTTTCAGGAGTGAAAGGATGACTGTAAAACTGAGCAAGTTAAGGGGCAATTATGAGGAAGATGGATCAGATTTAATGGGAAAGGAAAGAGTATGTGCGTGTATCTGTGCGTGCATGTGTGTGAGTGTGTATGCATGTGCACCCATGCTGGGAGGAGCTCGTGTGTGCATATGCATTGTGTGCATGTCAGTATGTGCATGTGTTTGAGTATGTGTGTAAAAGGTGTGCATCCATATGTGTGTGTGTGTCCACGTGTTGCATATGAGTGTAGGTATATGAGTGTGTTGACGTGTTTGAGTATGTGTGTGAGAGATGTGTTTGAGTATGTGTGTGCATACGTGCCCACGTGCTTGCATGCGAGTGCAGATATGCATGTGTGTGTGTACACTTGAGTGTGTGTGAAGTGTGCATCCATGTGTGTGCAAGTAAGTGCATGTGTGTGTGCACAAGTGTGTGTGTGCATGTGCCCATCCGTGTGTGAGTGTGTGTGTCTGCATGCTTGCATGTGCATGTGTGTGAGTGCACACATGAATATGTGCGTATATTTGAGTATTTGTGTATGAAGTGTGCATCCATGTGTGTGTATATTTGAGTGCATGTGTGCATCCATGAATGAGTATGTGTGTGTGCGTGTTTGCATGTGCAGGTATGCATGTGTAATGGATTTGCAGAGAACCTTTGAAGTAAGGGAGCCGCTGGCCAAGGCCGGGGCTCACACCCTCCCTGTCACTGACCTTGGCTTTCTGTCCTGGCTCTGCCCACAGACTCAGGGATTTGGGGCAGGGTTTGCATCCTGGCTCTCCTGCTTACTGGCTTTGCCTCAATTTCCCCAGCTGTCAGAGGGGAGCCCTTCACAGGATAAGTGTGGATAAGTGTGGTGATACTTGGGAGGTGTGCGGCCTGGGGCCTGGGACCAAGTCGGCCCCCAGTGTCCCTGTGAAAATGCATCAGCACTGTGGGGACTGTCCTTCCCCAAACCCCCTACTTCCTCTCTGTGTCACCTGTCCGGGCTGATGAGCTGACGGCGGGATGTTCTAACAACAGAGCTGTTTGACCAGGCGTCTTTGTCCCCTGTAGGGTGAGAAAGGCCCGCAAGGCCCAGCCGGCCGGGATGGTCTCCAGGGTCCCGTGGGGCTTCCCGGCCCAGCAGGCCCCGTGGGCCCTCCCGGAGAGGATGGTGACAAGGTAAGAAGAGCAAGGAGCAGCCCTTGGCACAGGGGTTCAGCCGGCAGCGCAGTCGCTGCTCACCCCGCAGCCCGGCTTTAGGGTGATCAATGAGACCTGACACGCCAGAGGGAACCCAGACACTGCTCTCCCCACGTGGAGTGTTGAGGTTGCCTAGGGCATTTACTATCAGTAGCCAGAACAAAAGAAAATGCTCCCTGCCCCTCGCCCCTCCCGAATCATTCCCAATTCTGACTCGGTGGCAAGCAGCCACGTGGAATTGCCCAGTATTTTATACTTTGTTTGGTGAAGACGGTGAGATTCAACTCCTTGGCTTGGCTTTCCTTTATGAGAACTCTCTGGAGACATTTTAGACTCTGTCACCTGGACAGCGCTTCCCTTGTCAGGGTGGAACACAGCTCTCCTCAACCCGAGATGGGAGCACATGGTAATAACCACTCTGGACACGTAACAATTGTATTGCCTGCACGCACTCCATTTGGAAAACCAGCAATATTTTCAGGAGGGGTTTTTCCCACGTTTTAAAATCTACTTAAGTTCTGCATAGCATAAGATCAAGTCATTGTCCCTTTCAGCTCTTGTATTAAAAAGGAAGTCAAGTTAATATATGGAAGTTTTCCTTCTTAGTGAAGTTTGGAGGCACCTAGAGAGGGAAGGATTTTTAATCTCTAACAAAAATTACTTAGGAGGAGCCGATGACATCCCAACAGTCATCAGGCTAACAGGCCCCCCACTGTCTTCCCCTAGGGCGAGATCGGAGAGCCGGGACAGAAGGGGAGTAAGGGGGACAAGGGCGAACAGGTAAGACACTCCTCAGGTGAGTGGGAACAGCTGTCAGGTTTGGGGGTGTCCCTATGAAGAGGCCACGGGCGCAGAGTGACGGGAGAGCATTGCTGATGGAAAGGGCACGGCCAGCGGGACTTCTCTCCTGTCCGTGTGTGCGCGCATGTGAGAGAATCTCCTGGTGCTAAAAGTGAACCAAAAACATTTACAGGAAAGAAAGCAACGCGAGCATTTATGTCCTAGAACTTTTCAGGTCCACAGACGTGATGCCAGGAAAGCAGAATATTCCAACAGGGCAGCTCCAGGCACCAACTGCCCGTTAATCTGCCCCTCTTCTCTGTGCCCTGTCCTGGCCAGTGCCCACTTGGCCACTGCGTCTTTCCCCAGCTGTGAAATGCATCCTTGGCCGCTGCACCATTGTGCCATGTACCCACTGCTCTTACTCCCAGCCGATACTTGCTCTCCTGTGGGGCCAGCCACCCGAACTGCCCCCTCCTGCCCCTGGCCAGGCCCAGAGAAGAGTAGGCTCTGCCCTGTCCGTGCCTCCCTCTCCCTTGGCCTCTTGCCCACAGTGGGGTGTATTCAAGGGTGGCACATAGGGTGTCACAGCACCGGGCAAGTGGACTTTGGAGTCTTGCCCCAACTCTGTGGCCTTGGGGCCTTGGGACCCTCCTTTTCAGAGGGGGGACGGTGACGCCTCAGCTGTGGTGAGGGCTGGGAGGAAACACAGAGGCCCCCAGCAGGTGTGTTGGCGGTCGCTGTGGCCCTGAAACAGCACACTGCTGTTGAACGGAAACTTAGCAGGCTTCCCAGGGCCTGTTCAGTTGTTGCCTCTGTGTCCCTCCTGTGGGTGCCGCCCCATGTGGGAACTGAGCCCGTGACCCAGGGCCTCAGTCCCTGGGCTGACCAGCCCCTGCTCAGACCTGCCCTGCCCCTCTCTCTGGCCTCATTGTATTTCTGGGAAGCAACTCCGGGTCTCTGTCTTCTTCCCCACAGGGTCCCCCTGGGCCCACGGGTCCTCAAGGCCCCATCGGACAGCCAGGCCCAGCCGTGAGTATCCCGAGGGCATTCCCGGGAGGGACCCACCCCCGCCGCGAGCAGCTGGGTTCCTCCCACTGCATCCTCACCACGGCTCACCTCTCTCCCTGCAGGGGGCCGACGGCGAGCCTGGTCCACGAGGCCAGCAGGGCCTTTTCGGGCAGAAGGGTGATGAAGGTCCGAGAGGTTTTCCTGGGCCCCCCGGACCAGTGGGGCTACAGGTAACCCCAGTTATCAGTTTTTAGAGTGACTGTCAAGCTACCCTAAGGGGCCCCGCCTCCTAGCTGCACCCTCTCTTCCCCTCTCTCTTTCCCCACCCCTCCCCACTCTGTCTGGGCAAGCCGGAGCAGAGGGCCCCAAATTAGCGGTGCAGCAAATCTCCCTGCTTCCACACGTGCAATGTTTGCTTCTCTTAAAATCAGTGACATTGATTCCCACCCTCATGTACAAAACTGGGAAAGTACTGAAAAACTGTAAGAAAGGAGAAGAAAAACACTGCTAAGCCATCCACCTCCAACCACCTTGAACACATGGGCACATTTTGTCTCTGTGCCTGGTTTGTACATGTGCAGACACACATAGTTTTATTTGACTTTTGCAAAATCTGAATCCTTCTATATGTACAGAGAGTTCTGTAGCCAGCTTTCCCCATTGCCTGTTGCATCATGAGTTTGGTTGAGATCATTCAGTGTTCTCTGAACACGTGACTTTTTATTTACTTTTGAAAGCCTGACTTTCAGTGACAGCCTGACGCTCCAGCACTTGGCTGGGATATAACTTTTTCTGACACCGCCCTGCTGTTGGCTCTCTAGAGTTCACTGCTCTGTGGAGCAGGCAGCAAGCAGCTGTGTCCATAAATCTTTCCTGCTTCTCTCATGACTTCCTCTGGCTGAGTTCTGGGAAACCGAGGCACGGAGACACCCTCACGTTCAGCTGCCCGCCTGCAGGCGCGTGCAGGCGGCTCCCGGATGCACTGCACCACACTGGCAGAAGCAGGGGAAGTGGGGAGTGGGTTTGCTGGCCAGCTGTGGTGGTCCTGACCCATCCTCTACCCACCCCCCAGGGCTTGCCGGGGCCTCCCGGGGAGAAAGGCGAGACAGGAGACGTGGGCCAGATGGTGAGTGAGGCAGCTGCCCGGCTTGGCCGGTCTGTGTTTTGGGGGGCACATCAGTGGGGCCTGTGCTCAGTGTCTTTCCCCTTTCCTAGGGCCCTCCCGGTCCCCCCGGACCCCGAGGACCCTCCGGAGCCCCAGGTGCTGATGGACCCCAAGGCCCCCCAGGAGGAATTGGAAACCCCGGCGCCGTGGGCGAGAAGGTGCTGCTCGTAACCGGTTAGGGTGCGCGGGCTGAGAGTGCTTGAGGAGAAGTGGGGGGCATGTGTTTGCAGAGACGCATACGGCTGCTCCTGCGCGTTCCTGCCCAGCGCATTTGGAAATTTAGGGGAAAAGGCTCATGCCCGGGAACTGGGTGGGTTCTCCAGCAGGTTTATTTGTGACCACCTTTTGCAGAATTTCCAAACGTCTGCCCACCCGCGAAGGCCCTGCTGCCTTCTCCGAGATGGAATGGCTGCACTTAGTTCCCACCTCACGCACACTCTCATGGTCTCCTAGCTCTGGCCCCTCTGTATCTGATCTGATTGATTTTAGGTTCTGGGCCTTCAGGATGATAAACCTCCTTCCCTGCTGCCCCACCAGGCAGCGCCCTCCCTCTGTGCGCCCGCCACGTGCCTGGACAGGGCAGCCCCAGGGCGGGGACCCCTTGGTGAGTGCGTGGAGTGGGAACCTCTGCCCCCATCACCCCATGTCGCCTCTGCTCCTTAGGGTGAGCCTGGAGAAGCTGGCGAGCCTGGCCTTCCGGGAGAAGGGGGCCCTCTGGTGAGTGAGTGGGCCTCGGGGCAGGGGTGGCTGTGACCAGTGGGAGGGGTGTCAGATGCTGCCTTAGTTTCCCCATCCGTGTGAGGGGCTCAGGAGCCTCTTGTGCTGACCTCATGGAATCCCTGTGGAAAGAGGGGAGTATGACGGAGGGAGGGACATTGTGTGCACACGCATGCTTGTTCAGATGTGGCGCGTTCAGAGGCAAGCAGCACTCACAGCCAGCGACCGTCTGCAGCGGTGAGAGCTGTCCCCATAGGTCACAAGTGGGAGGGGTGCCTTGTCTCCCCCGTACCCCTGGAGGCCAGACTGTGGCTGGAGCTGGGTCAAGCAGCAGTGTGGAAGCACCACATCCCCCACTGGGCGGCAGGCGCCCTGAGAGCTATATAAATGTTGAAGTATTTTCACCGTGCATAGAGCAAGTCCCTCCCAACAGCAGCCGGCCACTTCTCTGCTTGTCACCCTGATATATGACAGTCAGTTCTGAGCCTCAAGTCCTCTTCCTTTGCTGGGAGTCTGGAGGGAGGGTTTCTGGATGCAGGGGGCTGTGGGTGGTCAGAGGTCCTGTGGCTTATGGCTATTCCCCCTGCCCAAGAATCACCAGCCCCAGCAGGTGGGGCGGGTCCCCACGGCCCCTCGCAGTCTGCACTGCCTGCTGCCGAGCACAGGAGCCAGCCCTCCCCGGGTAGCCGAGCCTTGGCCGTAGGTGGCCAGCAGGGCTCCTGGGCCAGCCACATGGCCCTGAGGGTACCAGACGTCCGGGCAGTGCCCAGTGGGTATGAGCTGATCAGCCAGATGAGGGTGATAGGAACCAGTGTGGGCAACACCCTGCTCCAGGGAACCCACCCTGCTCCGGGGGACCCACCCTGCTCCGGGGGACCCACCCTGCTCCGGGGGACCTGCCCTGCTCCGGGGGACCTGCCCTGGGGGTTCTGGAGAACATGGAGACTCGTCTCCCCATGCAGGGACCCAAAGGAGAAAGGGGAGAGAAGGGCGAGTCGGGCCCCTCTGGTGCTGCTGGACCCCCTGGACCCAAAGGCCCTCCTGGAGATGACGGTCCCAAAGGCAGCCCGGTGAGTGGCCCTGGGAAGCTGGGGGCCCCGGATCCATCGGCGGCACACCGTCCCGGAAAAGCTCCATGAGCAGTGCACATCCCAGGATAACTTTCCAAAGACTAGATGTTTTCAAAGCATCTTCTGAGCTGAAATTGTCCAGAAGGAGGAGGCTTGGACTGGAGAAGCCTCCAGGGCTCCCATCGGGGGTCGACACCCCGTCCCTACAGCCTGGACAGCTTCCTGAAATGTGCCGCCTGGGGACTCCATGCTGTACCCTTCCTTGGGGCTTCTGAGCCGTGTATTTTAACAGTCGAAAGGTCCCAGGCATGGATGGTGGGGGGGTGGGTGCCTGGCCTCGCTTGTCTCAGGAAAGCAAGTATGCCGCCCCGGCCTCACCAGCTTGTGTGTTATTGGGTGTCTCAGGCAGGATCCTGCTCATGGAGCAGCTTCCAGGGCTGGGCAGTGCACCGGAGGCTATTGGGAGAATCTTCTAGCAGCCAGGCTGCTGGCTAATGACCTTGCCTGTCTGTCTGTCCCTCCAGGGCCCCGTTGGTTTTCCTGGAGATCCTGGTCCACCTGGAGAGCCTGGCCCTGCGGTAGGTTCAAGGAACGCGACCCCTCAGGGCCCGCACCCCACCCACAGCCGTCCCCCGCCTCTCACCAGCTCCATTGTTTTTCCCCTTTCCGAGTGTTCCTTTTCCATGAGTCTTCTGGTGACCCCTTTGGGGCCCAGCCCTCCCCCAAGAGGTGCCTGCCTTTTCATGAGTCTGTGAAGACATTTCCCGGTATGAGCAAACCGTGGGCCCAGCAGTGGTTTGGGAAGGCACCGAGGAAGCATGGGTGTCAGTGAGTGGACTCGGGGTGCCGTCCGGGAGGCAGGGGGCTGACTTGGCTTCGTCCCCACAGGGTCAGGATGGTCCACCCGGTGACAAAGGCGATGACGGTGAACCTGGGCAAACGGTGAGTCCATCTCGGCCCGGCCCCTCGTGGAACAACCTGCTGTGTTCATTTCGGAGAAAACCCCCAGACGATACTCATTCTTAGCTGTGATAGGGAAGCTGTGACGGGGCTCCTGAACTCCCTCTGAGGGTCTCCTGAAAGCCATGGACCTTCTCCCCAGAGGAAAACTGCATGTGCAGGTCACACCGGCAGCTCTGGGCACAACTCTGGGGCTTCCACGTCCAGCCCCAGACCCAGCTAGAACCTGTGGGACTCACCACGCCTCTGCCTTATCCGCCCGAATGCTTGGCCTCTCCCGGGCTCTTCCTGCTTCTGCCCATTGAGCGACATGCTGTGTCGCTCGAGATATTACAGCTTACACTTGATGTCGAGTGTGTTTAAGCACTGCCTCGAGTGTAGCTAGAATTCACTTGGAGATGCCTGGCTGTTCCCCACTGCCTGCCCTCACCCAGGCACTCACCCGTCCTGGCAAACACCTGTCAGGTGATGACAGACCCACACACAAAAAGCTTGAATTGCCAACTTTCCGTGAACAGCAACACAAAGAGAGGGTTAAGGCCACACACTGGGGAGCAGACTCCCTAGGGACAGACTCCAGGTTCCCCCACTTCCCAGCCTGGGTCCTGCTGGACCGCTGGATCCTCTTTGGAGAAGGGGATGCTGGGAACTCCCTCCAGCCAAGCAACACTCAGGAGTTGGGGAAGTTTTTCTGAAACCCTGCAGAGTTGCCATGCTTTCTCCCTTGGCTGGGACCAAAGACACGGAAGGGAATTCCCACAGGACCTCCATCCTGTGCACCTTTCTGTGCTATCTCCACAGAAGACAAGGCACTACCAGACGGGGCTGGGCAAGGGCAGAAGCAGTCCAAAGGTCACTGGGCCCCATTGGGCTCACCCAGGCTTACCCTCACGACCCCGATTCGTAACTGCTCCCGTTCTTTCTCTGCAGGGATCCCCGGGCCCCACTGGAGAGCCAGGGCCCTCCGGGCCTCCAGGAAAAAGGGTAAATAAATTTGCTGTCTTGCCTGGTCCCCTTCCCCGTTCCCCTGCCCTGAGTGCTCTGAGCTGCATGGATGAGGCAAAGGCTCCTTCCGCGGTGCGTCTTCATCCAGCTCCCCACTGCGCCATCAGATTCAGGCATTTGAGGTCAGGCCAACGGCCGACCCCATCAGAGCATCTGTCAGGGAGAAAAACACCCACAAAACCCAACAGTTCCTCTTCCCCTGTGTCAGTCCTCCCTTCAAAGCCAGAGCTAAACTAAAGGAGTCTCTGCCCACTGAACAACCCAACCATCTGCTGAAGCCACAGGAAACTGGGTGGCTGGACACAAGACCAGGGAAGTGGGCCCCAGGTTGACCAGATGCCTAAACCTGAATGGGGCTGCTGGGATTCCTCTGGTGCTGCGTGCTTGGTTGGGGTTCCTCTGGGGCTGCGTGCCTGGTGGCCAGGGGCCCAGGCTCATGTGATGTTCTTGTGTTTGTTGCAGGGCCCCCCCGGTCCTGCAGGCCCCGAAGGCCGACAGGGAGAGAAAGGAGCCAAGGTAACGGAGTTTGGGGCCAGGCCAGGACAATGTCTGAGCTTTCCAGGTGGGATGGGGGACAGGGGGACAGGAGCAGATGCTGGGAGGCCCCAGCAGAGGGGGTGGTGGGAGGCCCCAGCCAAGGCCACACGACAGCTCTGCTCTCAGTGGTGTGCTGAGGCCACTGCGTCCACCCTTACTGCCTGTCTCCCCGTTCACTGCGACCGCTGTGGCCATCTGACCTTCCCATCCCCTCCATTCTGACCACCCCGTACCTCTGAACACTCTGACCACCCCATAGCCCCATCCATTGACCATCCCACTCCCTCTCCACTCTGACTGCCCTGGCCCCCCCGTCCACTCTGCCATATCCCCCCACCCACTCTGACCACCCCATCCCCCGTGGCTGCCCTGTCCACATAGGGACAATTGACCTAATTGCACCACAGGCAACTGGTGATAGGAAATGAGCCAATGGGGACCTGGTTATCTGAGGGAGTGGGGGACCCCCGGCACCCCTGGGCTTCTGAGCAAAGGTGCCAGCACCTGGACCCACCTGGCCCCCTCCTCATTGCCACCAGGGAGAAGCCGGCTTGGAAGGCCCTCCTGGGAAGACTGGCCCCATCGGCCCCCAGGGCGCCCCCGGGAAGCCTGGGCCCGACGGTCTGCGTGGGATCCCTGGCCCTGTGGTAAGCAGAGTGGGCAGTGAGCAGAGGGGCTGGGGGTGGGCAGAGGGGCTGGGGGTTAGCAGACGGGCTGAGGGTGGGAAGAGGGGCTGCGGTTGGATAGAGAGGCTGGGGCTGGGCAGAGGGGCTGGGGGTGTGCCTCCAGCTTCTCACGCGGGTGGCTGTGTTTCAGGGTGAACAGGGTCTGCCAGGATCACCAGGCCCGGATGGGCCCCCCGGCCCCATGGTGAGTGGTGCTCTCCTGCTGTGGCGGGAGAGGGGCTGGCTTGCTGCCAAAACCGTGGGTGGGATCCTGACCTCTCCACCTTCTCCTGCAGGGGCCCCCAGGACTCCCTGGCCTCAAAGGAGATTCTGGTCCCAAAGGTGAAAAGGTAAGACAGGGAGGGGGCTTCCAGGAGAACCTCTCATGTGCTGGCGGTGTGTTGGGCAGCCTCGAGGTGGCACTCCACTGCCCTGCTGCCCCGTTGCCCCGCAGCTCAGGGGTTGCTGCAGCCACCCAGGGGCGCCCGCAGACGGCGGGACCAGGGAGGAAGAGCAGGTGGCTGTGAGACTCAGTCTCCCCAAGATGTTTGGACCTCAGCCCCTGCAGGAGGGACAGAGGCCTTGGTGGACGGTGTCCAGGGTCCCTGAGCAGACAGACGCCCACCTGGTCACAGGCCTCAGCTGCTTCCTGGAGGAGGGGCCTGCAGAGCTTGGAGGCAGACAGTGTCCTTTTTAATTGTTTTTATTTTTATTTTTAATTTTAGTTTTTTTTTGCATGGGCAGGCACCGGGAATTCCTTTTATATTCTACCTTTTTAGTTGGTGGTAGTTTTCTGCATTCATTTATTTACAGACGTGAAATGTACAAGCCGACCTGGTGGACAGGAGGCACTAAGCAGCTCTTTCTTTTCTAACCTAATGTTCATTTCTACCATCTCCCCAAACCCTAAGATGCTAGAATATGGAGGAATCCTTCCAGCACTTTCTGTGGGCCCACATAAAACTAGCACATGCTAGTACATGTGGAGACGTTTTTGTTTTATAAACCATAAAAAAGATAGCATCCGTGCTACCAAACAACTTCCTTTCTGGGGCCGGAATAAGATGTTTTTCTTCCTTATAACAAAAGGCTCCCATGTTTACCATAGAGGGGTCGGGAAACGCGTATAAGTGAAAAGAGAAACACGGGTGCAGCACCCAGGAGGACCCACCTGCGTCACCGTGGCCTGTGGCCGCTCCCCGCATGTGCCCTCTCGGCCACGGTTGACCCCTGGTGGTGGTAACCGCCCCGTCACCCGGCCTGTGTCGGGAGCGGCTTCCCTTCCCACGACGCCCACGGCCCCCTGCTGCCCCCACCGACACCGCCTATGCCTTCCTCTCCACAGGGCCACCCCGGCTTGATCGGCCTCATCGGGCCTCCGGGCGAACAGGGTGAGAAGGGTGATCGCGGTCTCCCCGGCCCGCAGGGCTCATCTGGACCTAAGGGAGAGCAGGTGCGTGCAGCGGCGCCCCCAGAGCTGCCCGCCGGGTGGGAGGAAGCACCCTGGGGCCCTGCGTTCCCCACACCCAGAGGCACCGGGGCACCTCGCAACCCGGAAGGACGCCGCTGCAGTCCACAGGATCTGATGGGGACGGCGTGGGGCTTGGGCCCACCCGGGGGCCCGCAGGGAGCTCCTTTCTCCATGCCACGGGGCCACAGAGCAGGGACGGGGGCCTGGCAAGATCATGTCGCCCCGTTCCCTCCTCTAGGCAGGATGCTCTGACCCAATAGATCGCCCAGGAGGCGGCTGGTGACCGATTCTTGGCCGCGCTGGTGGGTGTCGTGGGGCAGGGTGGACTGCTGGTCAGCGTCCTGCTCCCACCTGGCCCCAGGTGCCCACACCTGACCCTGCCTTCCCTGCAAACTGGGCCGCGCACTGGACCTGGAGCCCCCAGCACCCCCCTGCTAGGATGCCTCTGTCAGAGACGCCTGCAGCTGCAGTCCCCCTGGAGTGCCGGGGAGCATGGGCTGAGAAGGGTCCTGTGGGCAGGTGCCCCCAGAGGAAGGAGAGGAGGTGGGGGCTGTGCACTGCCACCTTGCCCGCCCCACGGTGCAGGGCCGCATCTCTCACCTCCCAGGTCCTCTGCACCCCTCTGCCCCCCATCCCTGCACCCGGCTCTGCACCTGGCCCTGCCCTGGGGTGGCCTCAGCAGCACCGTCCATTTTAAGACGTGGTATTGAGAATCTATGGGATTCTTAGGAAGATCAAACAGCCAGGCCCCCGCACTCAAGGTAGAGGGAGAGCAGCTGCTCTCAGGGTGAAGCAAAGCCCTTGGCCCCCTCCTAAGCACCAGGGAGATCCCGGGCTTGCTATGCAGAGAGTGGCACCCTGAACAGAAAACCGGGTGAAAGTGAGGCAGCCTGGCTGAGGGCCCAGATGCCCGTGGTCCCGGAAACACTGAAGTATCCTTCCAGCCCAGCCAGATGGCAGGGCCAGTCATGGCCTAGCAAAGAGCAACCAGTCTGCGGAGATGCTGTACCCTGCAAGGGGGCACCCACGAGGAGAACAGATGGGGCTTAGGGAGGAGTAGCGTGAGGAGGGGGGGGCCATGAGCCTTTGGCGATTCCTTACAGGGCAAATGTGTTCATTTCCTGCCCCCTTTCTCTCCTTTTTAGGGTATCACTGGCCCCTCCGGCCCACTCGGCCCCCCCGGGCCCCCTGGCTTGCCGGTATGTATCTGGGAGGGAGCACAGTGCCTTGGTGGTCTGGGGGAAGCAGGGGGCTGGGGAGTGCATTTGGGCTCAGGCTCCTGCAGCCAGCTGCCCTCTGCCCCGCTAACTCCACAGCCATCCCACGCGTGAGCCCCCAGCCCGGGCAGGCGGGGAGGGTGACCTGGGGCAGATGGGCCCTGCCTACCTGTGGGGCGAGCAGCACCCACACATAAGCTTCCGTGCACCTCCCCCATGACACAGGGACAGGCTCAGGGTCCTGGGGGGAAGGGTCGCGCGTCAGAGTGGGAGGCCAGGCCTGGGCAGGACCGTGGGGGCAGGCGGGCCTCTCCGTCCACTCACTCTCTGCTTTCACCCTGCAGGGTCCTCCCGGTCCTAAAGGTGCTAAGGGCTCCTCGGTAAGTGGCACACCCCCGAATCAGCCCCTACACACCCTCAGAGTGGGCCCGAGTGGGGCAGTGGGCCACCAGTGCGTGCTCCCCTGGATGCTGTCTTGCCCCACTGCACCCAGTCCTAGCGTCTGCGTGCGTGGTAGCCTCGTCCCTTGCAGCCATCCCCACTTTCAAAGCTGTCTCAGCACATTCCTCCCAAGCTGCCCCTGGCCAAGACGTGCGGGCCTTGGGAGGGGGCTTCCTCCACCTGGGGCCCGGGTGGGGATTGGCCCAGCACCCTCTTCCCAGCATGTCTGGCCTCATCCTCTGTCCTTCCTCCCCACGGAGCTTCTGCACATCGTCCTGGCACTCGGTAACCAGAGCCTTGTTCGCTTCTCCTTCCCCAGGGTCCAACTGGCCCGAAGGGGGAGGCAGGCCACCCGGGGCCCCCCGGCCCACCCGTAAGTAGCCTTTGAAGTCTTGGGGTGGGGGGGTTCTCAATAACTGAGGCCGTCAAAGAATGCCGTGTCTGGGGGAGGTCCTGGGTGGCCGGAAAAGTGAGTGAGTGTGAGTGTGAGTGTGAGTGGATGTGTGGGCGTATGTTAGGGTGGTGCATGGAGGCAGGGACGGAGCTCAGCCCTGGCTGGCTGTGGCCCTCCCTGCGAGATCAGCCCTGTTGTCACAGCCCGGCTCTCTGTCCAGCTGCAAACAGGCCGGGCTAAGGCTGTGGGCCAGCAGGGTGGGAGGACCCGGCTGGGTGTCGGGGACATGGGGCCTCGAGGTCGCTGGGCCGCGGGTTGGAGAAGAGAGGCTCTCAGAGCCACCAAATGTGGCAGCGGGGACAGACACAGAACGTTCCGGAAACAGGAAGCAGAGAGGAGAAACTGCACTGAAACACGGGGCCCGAGGGTGCCCCGCGGCTGCCTGCGGCTGCCTTCCCCTCCCCACTCACCACTGCCCTCTCCCCTCACCCCAGGGCCCCCCAGGCGAGGTCATCCAGCCCCTGCCGATCCAGGCTTCCAGAACGCGGAGGAACATCGATGCCAGCCAGCTGCTTGACGATGGAAACGGCGAGAACTACATGGACTACGCCGACGGCATGGAGGAGATCTTTGGCTCGCTCAACTCCCTGAAGCTGGAGATTGAGCAGATGAAGCGGCCGCTGGGCACGCAGCAGAACCCTGCCCGCACCTGCAAAGACCTGCAGCTCTGCCACCCGGACTTCCCAGACGGTAGGGGCGGGAGGCAGCCCCCTAAAGCGTGCCCAGCACCGTCGGGCCTGCGGGGGGGTGGGGTGGGGGCTGCCAGAACAGGGCAGCGGACTGTGGTGGAAAGGACATGGGGTTTGGAGCCAGGCAGGCCTGGGCAGTCACGCACCTCTCAGCCTCAGTTTCCCCATCCATGGAGGAGGGATGCTGCATGAAGCTCTCCCACTTCTTAATCTCTGGGGGTCGTCAAGGTAGTGAGAGGTAGGGGTCAGAGGTCAAGGCTCTTGTCCTGTCTGAGCCATTTTCCAACAGGCCCACCTGCTTGTCCTTGGTAAATAAAGTGACCTCCCTAGAGAGGACAGAGTTTAATGGGCAAGGCAGAAAGCACTTTTGGCCTGGCACAGCTGAGTCAAGTCAGCGTTGGCTGCTGCTGCTATTGTCGCTGGTGTTATAACCGCTGTGAGGGGATGTACTCGGGCAAGCGCCATGCAACTCTGGGGTGCCGTAAAAACACAGACCCTTCTCGTTCTCCCCTCCGGGACGCTGCCCACCTAGTGAGGAATAACTGCGGTTAGCTTCTCGCCTCCCCTCTGGGCAGCATGAAAATTCTTAATTGTCCTGCAAGACCAAAGGGCTGTCTGTGCTTCCCAGAGACGCTGACCCCACATATGGGAGTTTTTGAGCACCTGCTGGAACCTTCTCTGCATTTCTGTCCACCCGTCCCGGGGGCAGCACCCCACCTCCCCATTCACCGGGACACGTGCTGTCCACTTCACGCACCAGCTGTGCTCTCGGGGGGCACATCCGGCCACGTCCATTCACGGGCCTAGCGGGAAAAGCAGGATGGGATCAACACACCCAGACAGGCTCCTTGTGCCACGTGGTGCCCAGCCGCGCGCTTTAACTGCTGGGCAGAGGCAGTCAGGGCATCCAGAACAGTCTGGAACCATCCGGAGACCAGCCCTCATGAATCTTCCTGCCCCCTTCCACCCCTACCCCATCTTCATAATCCAGGCGAGTACTGGGTGGACCCCAACCAAGGCTGCTCCAGGGACTCTTTCAAGGTTTACTGCAACTTCACGGCCGGCGGGGCCACATGTGTCTTCCCCGACAAGAAGTCTGAGGGGGTAAGTACCCGCCTGCGAGTCCGGCTCGCCCGGGTCCAGGCCGAGGGCCTCAGGGCCTCTCAGCGTGAGAACTAGGAGCCAGGTGCTCCCAGGGTCAGGAGTCCATTCCCCACTGTAGCCTGTAAGAGGTCCTAAGAAGGCGCTTTTCACAGTAAAGTGGGTGGGAAAAAGGCTGGGGGGTGGCCTTCTCACCAACTGTTCCCATGCGCCGCCTCCCACGGGCCTCAGTTTGAACCGTCGGTCGGTAAAATCCGTCCCAAAATGGTTCAGTAGCTTGTGACATTCGGCCGTTCTAGTATTTGGGGGGCAAGTGTCAGGTGGCCCAAAGGCGTCTTCTGGAAGCTGCCGTTTTGCCTAAATTCTTAGTATCTGTTTATTTCTGTGGGGTTTGCTGTGCTCTCCTCTGCGTTGGGAGCGTTGTTTTAAAGTCTGCTTAGCACAGACTTCTACTACGGGGGCATTGTTTTAAAGGCTAGTAACTGGTGACTTGCTGAGGTTTTGCAGACTGTCACTTTGTCAGTCATGTCTGTGGCTTTTCAAAGGCCTCACTTCCACAGCGGGAGTTTGTGTGTATGTGTGGGGGTGGCTATGTGTCAGGGCACGTGGATGGGCACGTGCTGTGTGTGTGCACGTGTGTGCCAGGCGTGGGTGGAAGGTCACATGAGTGTGTGAGCAGGCATGAGTGTGAAGCTCATTCCCGTTCCTGTGCGTCCGGTGTGCATGGAGGGGGCCGCTGGCCTGGCTGCCTTGGGTGCCAGGTCCCCTAGCAGGGACATGCATGGGCTTCCATGGAGCCAAGAGCCAGGGGTCTCCAGAGCAGCCAATGGTGACATCCTGTGGCTGATTGTCCTTGCAGGACACAGAGATGGGGCCTCGTGGGCAGGCCCCCGGCTTGTCCCACTGGCCCAGCAGCCTGCCCTGCGGAAAGTTCCTGACCCCCTGTCCCAGCCCCAGTCCTCACTGATTAGGGCACCCCAGGCCGAGGGAGAGCAGTTTTTCACTCTTAAGGGTCTGGGCACCAGTGAAGAATTCCAGAGAATGGGGGAGCTTCCCCAACCCATCCCGGGGCAGCAGGTTCCCCTGGGGAGTGGGTTAGGGAGCTCCCCAACCCCGGCCTTGGCCGCCCCCGCCCCTGTTGGGTGCTGCTTTCCTCATCTCTACATCGTCCTGGTAGCAGACATGCCCCAGGAGATGATGTTTGGAAAATTTGGCCTCTAAAAGTTCAGGAGCCCTGAATTTATTCACCTTTTAAATCAAAAGGGTGGAGGCAGTGGCAGGGAGCTGCGGGTTCCCAGGCACTGAGGTCCTGCCCTGTGCCTCCTGGCCCCCGGATGTCACAGTTCCTCAAACACGTGTCTGAGGCAGGAGCCACTTGCGCCTGGATGTGAGGTCTCTCCTGGTGACCCCTTGCCTGGGCCCTGGGGCTAGGTGGTGGCAGCTGACACGGTCCCCTGCATACCCAGAGCTGTAACGCCCCTCTCGGCCGGCCAGAGCTGGTCATGGGCCCCCAGACGACAGCGGCTGCTCACAGGGACCATGGCCTTATTTGTGAGCAGGTCCAGGGCCAGCCGGAACCTTCCATGGACTCGCCACCAGGAAACAGCTCCAGCTTCAGGGGGAGCCATTTAGTTCTCCTCTGGGCCACCATGCCATGTCTCAAAGTCACATTTTATACATGGGAAGCTCCAGCACCCCTGGGGGTCAGAGGGCCCAGGTCCCGGGAGGGCTTGTGGGGCCCTGTTTGCACCCTACCCCAATCTGAAATTCTAAGTCCTCGTAACCTGCACCTGTAGGAACCCATTTCCTACAGCCAGAAAGAAAATTAAAGCATGAGGTCCTCTCCATGCCAGGTCTCCTTTCAGCCTGGCCAGAGGCCCAGCAAGAGATTCGTTTACAAAGATGACGTCCCATCTCTTTCCTCGCTGGAGGATGAGATGGGGGCATCCCCGGGAGCACAGGGACGGCCTGCGGTGCAGCTGCTGAGTCCTCAGCCCTGTGGGCTTGGGGTTGCCGGGAGACCCTGCTGCTCTGCTCTCCTCTTCACTCTGGGGGCAGCGAGGCATCCCGGGGCGTCCAGGGCTAGGGGTAAAGCAGGGCTTTTCCACACCCCTGGGCCATCTGAGCTCAGCCTCCGATTGTGGGCAGGTTAGGAAGCAAAGTAAGAGAGCTGGGAGGCTTCACAATAGGTCAGGAGGTAGTCTAGACACCCTTACCTCCTAGCAGGCCCCTTTTCCTAGCTCTCCTGCCTGGGTCCCATGCAGGGCTCCCTGAGGCCCTAGGAGGGTGGCCCCGGGGGCCTGCAGTCTGCTCCAGGCTCTGCACCTGTGCAGACAAGGGGCACAGCAGGTGGGCTTCTCTCCCACAGGAGGGTCTGTTCCCTCCCGGGAAGGGCCACGCATCCTGCCCCTTTCACGGCATTTATTGAGGCCTGTCCTGGTCAACCTTTGCAGAAACCATACCCCAAGAGAGAGGATCCCACATGGAGGGCAGTTGCCCTGTTCCCGCTGCACTGGCTGCTCTGGGGTAGGGGCAGCCCCTTAGAGAGCACCGGGCACCCAGCCACCACCCTCGCCAGGGCCTGTGTCGAAGGTCCCGGTGTCCCTGGTGGCCGCTGGAGGCGTGGACGTGCAGGACGCGGGAGCCGTGGGCCCAGGCAGAGGATTAACCCTTTCATTTTCTGTTTCTCTCCTTCTCTACCTGCCCGCTCGATGTGTTTAGGCCAGAATCACTTCTTGGCCCAAAGAAAACCCGGGTTCCTGGTTCAGTGAGTTCAAGCGCGGTAAACTGGTAAGGAGGCCTCTCTCTCCCAGGCGGCCGTGGCTTTAAACCCGCCCCGTCTCGTATCTTACAGAGTAGAATGGCCCGCTGGCCCAAAGAGCAGCCTTCCACCTGGTATAGTCAGTACAAGCGGGGCTCCCTGGTAAGTGGCGCCTTGGCCCTGCGCCCGGCACCGCCCGCTTGTGGCCCAGCCTGGCTCCTGGCTCTGCATGGGCGCCGCACACCGCCTGCTCCCGCCCGCTCGGCCGCACCCTTCCTGCCGCCACGTGACAGCGGGCTCAAGAGAGGCGCCCAGTGCTCCCTCCCCCGTTCCCACCGCCCCCCAGCAGAGTTAATTTCAGCCTGGGAGGAGGCGGGTGGTCTCCCTTTTAGATCTGGGACACGCGCTTGGCGTGCGGGGAGGCCCAAGCTGCAGCAGGGAGTGGGCCCCCCTCCAGCCGGTTCCCCTCCCCCCCGGAATTGGAACCAAAGACGCCCGGCGTGGGCGGACTCCATTTTGCCAAGTCTCAGAACCCACGGAGTCCTCTCCAGGGCCCACAGCCTCGGCGCCCCACCCTCCGTGCTCACCCGCCCCACCCCGCCTCGGGCAGGACCCAGCGGGGCCGCGGCTTCCCTCTGGGAGTTCTCCCTTGGGGGGAACGAGACTCCAATAATACAAATCGAAAACGAAGGGCAATTGGCCTCCCTCAGAAGAACCCAGCGTGCTGCTTTTCCAGCCAGTCCAGAGGCCGAGAGCCAGGGGGACTTATTTGTGGGTGGCCAGGAGCCGCTTCCAGGCCCTGGAGCACATTCCTCAGGCACGCCAGGACTTTGAATTGGGCCCCTTTCTAGAAGGATGCACGGGGTTCTCTGTCTCCTCCCAGCAACATGAACGACAAAGCGTCCAGCACAGGGGTCCTGTAGGGTACACGCTCCCTCCTTCCTTTCTCTTCTGGGGACCTGGGTGTCCTGCCCCCGAGTGGCCCTGGAGGGAGATTCTCCGTCAGAAGTGGCCAGTGGGCTGCATGCCTCGCGCCCTTACCATCAGACACGGTTCCCTCTCCCCCCGCCAGCCCAACACCCACCCCTCTGCCTGGGCTCCGAGGCTGCGCGACCGATACTCTCTCGGTTTTCCTCCAAGAGTTCAAAGAACAGCGGCTCCCAGCCAGCCTGTGTCTGTCTGCACTTCCGAAGGGCCCCTTGTCCTCAAGCTTGAAGTCTTCAGTGCTAATTATTAATACGTCACGCTGTCATTGTCCTTCATTTCCAAGTCCTGTCGGCTCTTCTCCAGCCACTCTTCAGGCCTGGTTCACCCTGCCATGGCTTTGGAAGGCTTCCTGTTCTTGTTCTTTGCCGTGAATTGCGGAGCACCTGTCCTCCTTTTCCTCCAGCTGGTTTCCTCCTCTCTACCTCTTCTGTGCTCTCTTTTGGCACACAGAACGACCTGATGTGGGTGCACACCCAGAGACCAGGGATGCTAGAGCTGGGCAGGTGCAGGCGGCCACGGGGCAGGAACAGCAGGGGCGGCGCAGGCTGCCCTGCCAGGAGATGGCAGGGGCCTTTCTGCAGCCTCCAGGCCCATGTGGTGGGTCCTGACTTCTCCAAACCGTGTGTGACGGCCACCCCTCCAAAGCCTCACTCTGAGGGATGGCCCCAACACCCATTTTCAGCCAGCCCCCTAAAGAGCCCAGCTCCTGCTTTTGGCCTATTTTGTGCAACAATTGGCGAAGGGTGGAGGTGAGGGCTGGTCCAGGAAAATTCACTGCCATGTTGCTTCTAGCTCTCCGAGCAGCCTTAGTGGCAGAAGAGGGGGCCAAAGTCCCCTCCTCAAAAAACAGGTGTTTTATCTGAGCCGGGTGGCCCCAGACCAGCCTGCTAGGATGATGCTGCAGGGACCCCCTTCCGACCAGGAGAGAGGGGCTCGCTCTGGTGTTCTGGGGTCCCAGCGCCAGGGCCTGGGGGCTGGGCTATGCCCGGTCAGTGCTCAGGGCTCAGGTCCTTCTGTGTCCAGTGCTCTGCTGGCCTCTCCCTGGGCATGCAAACTTCCGGAGTCAGTCAGATTTCCTCTCCGTTGGAGCACCGGATGGGACCCGGACTTCCGGTCAGTATTCAGCTTTCCTCCCCAGGATCCGCCTGTGTGGTGTGCTGTTGCTGTATCCGAGCGTGTGGAGTTTGCCAAAAAAACCCTGGGGCCACAGTGTGTTCTCATTGCTTGGGTGGGGCCAAGCAGGATCCCTGGGCTCAGTGATTGTATAGAAAAAGTGGGTCATAAGACGCATCCGCCCCTACTTCCTTCTCCCACCCAAGCCAAACTCTGCTGCCATCGCCAATTTAAATCCTCCTGTTTGCTAGGCGCAGTTGTTTTGGTATGGGGCGGGCGCAGGCTCAGAAGCAGATGGGTGGTGGCAGGGGCAGCTGCCCAAGGATGGGACCTGCCATCCCAGACCCGGACATCCATCTGGCTTAGTCCCTGATGCCAGGGAGCACTTGTCTGTGAGGAGCACAGACTTTCCTGCAGATATGTACTTCCAAGGTTCCATCTGGGGTGGGAAAGAAAGGCATGCTTCATTCCAGGGAGGTAAGGAATCATCCACATTCCCAGGCTGAGTCAGGCTTTTCAAGAGACTTGCATTTGCAAAAGAGATGCAGAAATTGAAATTCATCCATCTGGGCTCCTTGTGCCAGCCCTGACACCTGGTTGAACTGAAGGGCCCAGTTTTTAAATGTCTGGCTTTCCACGCTGAGGTTGCTAGGTAGCTGCATCAGCCTTCTCGAATGTTCCGCCCTGGATTTGCTGCCAGAGAGTGCATGCCACCTGGCCCAGGGTGCCCCTGCTTCCTCCCACCCAGCAGAGGGCCACCCAGACAAATGGGGTACCACGTCAGCCCACAGCCAGGCGACCTCCCCCCTTTACTGATTGGCCATGCCAAATGAAGTCTCACTCCTGGGGAGGCCTCGAGCCCCACCCCCTGCCCTCCAGGAGTGCTCCCTGATCACCCCTGCCCCTGGGCCGCCTCCCTGAGACCAAGATCCTGTCCCCGATCTGTGAGGCCAAGTACATTTGAGCACTCAGCAGGTGGCTTGGCATTTGTCGACAGACAGTGAAGGGGCTCTTCCCATGTGCAGGGCTGGGTTAGGCCATGGGAGGCCAAACCCCAGGCTTGGGGCACTTAGGATGCCGCAGGGAGACTAGGACTGGTGTGGGACATTCAGGGAGGTCTGGGGGCAGAAAGCAGGGCCTAGGCTGGCCCTCAGCACTGGGCCTCCTTAGGGGGATAATTCCGGCCTGGAACCCAAAGAATCAGTAGGGGTTAACACCCTTCCAGCGGGGCAGGCAAGGCTGCAGAGGGGCAGAGGCCAGAGGAAGAGCTCAGAGCTATCCAAGGAGCAGAAGGAAGTGCAGCCCAGCAGGAAGGGCGGCAGGAGCAAAGGGGAGAGGCCAGAGGTAGCAGCAGGTGGCCCCTGCAGGTGGGCACTAGCTCCAGGAGACCCTAACCTGTGCCTCTGGGGGGCAGGAGTTCCTCCAGGTCCAGCAGCAGGAGCTGGGGATCCACTAGCATGCAAAGACGCAACCTGCCTGCCCTTGGGGCGCTTAGAGTCTTATGGGGGGACGAACGCCCAAACAAGTCCAAGGGTGGCAGCCCCTGTGGACCATGGCATCAGGTGCAGGAGCACCTAACCCAAGTGGGACTAGGGATCAGGGCAGGCTTCCTGGAAGAGGTGACCCAAGAGCTGAGACCTGGGAGGATGAGCAGAATGGGGACAGTGCGTTCCAGGCAGTGGCCTTGCTGCGGCCCACTGCCAGTGTTGACTGCAGGGTGGCTGACCCCCGCGCAGCCCGAGTGATGCAGGCAGGGATCTTTTGGCACGGTGTGTCCCCATCCTGCCCCTTCCCCGCTGAGCCTCCCCCCAATCCCTGCCCCGCAGCTCTCCTACGTGGACGCCGACGCCAACCCTGTGGGTGTGGTCCAGATGACCTTCCTGCGGCTGCTGAGCGCCTCTGCCCACCAGAATGTCACCTACAACTGCTACCAGTCGGTGGCCTGGCAGGACGCCGCCACGGGCAGCTACGACAAGGCCATCCGCTTCCTGGGCTCCAACGACGAGGAGATGTCCTATGACAACAGCCCCTACATCCGTGCCCTGGTGGACGGCTGCGCTGTGAGTGTCCGCGGGCCCGGGGCGAGCGGGGCAGTGCCGCTTGTAAATGCCACTCCTTGGTTCATCAGTCACCCGCCACACCTAGTGGCACCTGCCATGTGCCCGTCCCTGAGCCACAAGCTGGTCTCAGGGTACCACTTACCCAAGCAGCCCAGCCACTGCCAAGGGCCCTGGAATCCCCAAGCCTGGCGAGGGCTTCCAGAACCTGCCCCCCATGCCACAGCGTGGGAAAGAAGATCTGAGCCCGAGGTGAAAAGCCATCCCTGGGTATGACATGGAGCATAGAGCCAAAGGCCTGTGGGTTGCTGGTACACTTGGAATTTGGAGACCCCTGTCCTTAGATCCCTTTGGGAGTGTCCGGAAGCAAGCCCGTGGGGGCCGCTCTGCAGGCTGTTAGCAGGCCGGTTCTCGGAGACCCCCAGGCCCAACGTTTGGCCCCACTCATGGGTCGGCTCCCACCTCCCTTGTGAGCAGGGAGAGGCCCGGGGAGGGGTGTGCTTGCCCAAGGCCACACAGGAATTCTGAGCTGGAGTTGGGGTTCAGACCCCGGCTCACGGGCCTGCGTCTACCCAGAGTGAGGCCTGGAACCCCCAAGCTGGGGACAGCCTCTCAGGACCATACCGAGGGGGCCTGTCCTCTCTGGGCAGCTGCATGGGCTCGGGATGTGTTTAGGGTGTAGCTGCACAGAGGGGCCCGGCGTCCCTCCTGTGCCTTTCAGGCAGCTGGGCATGGGGCTGGCCAAGAAGTATCGCCCATGCCTCACTGTGGCACCCGACATCAGACTCCAAATCCCCCAGGCCAGCTCCCACCGGGGACGGGCTAATGGCTCCTCCTCATGTTGGCCCCGACAGCACCTCCATCTACCTTCCCCTCGGGTTTCGGGGTTCTCTCTGCATGGTGCCAGCTTCAGGTGCACTGGGCTCGGAAGCCCCATGGTGAGCCGCATATAGCTCATACCACAGCCTCCAGCTCCAGTCGGGTCCTCTCTGATGGATTTCAGAGTCATGTAGCCACTGAGTAACCCTGAGCTCAGAGACCCCCCACCCAGGCCTCTCACAGCCAACACCCCACTTTCTGAACAGAGATGGTGAGTTTGTCAGAAGTGCAGCACAGCATGGCCAGGCCTAGGAAAGGTGTCTCTAAGCACCAAATAGCTCCCAGTGAGCTCCCGCCCCTCCCTCCTGAAGGGAACATCCGCTTTGCCTGCCGAGTGCCCATTCAGTCACTCAGAGGCCTGCTTGGGATGTGAGGTCTGTTTCCCGAGCGTCTGTTGAGCAGCACAGGTGCTGAGAGGTCCTGGCCCGGGGCTCACGGGTGGGTTTTGTAAGGCAGGGCTCAGGCACGCAGGTACAGAAGCCGGCGGCGCTGCTCGGGGCTGAGCGCAGGATTCGGCTCCAGGCTCGCCTGGGTTCCATCCAGAGCCCCAGCCCCAGGGCTAAGATTTCCTTTTTCCCTGAACAAAAAGTTACCCATGACTGCCTTTGAGGATTAAAGGGCCGACATGGGGCAGGGCTGCCTGCACCTGGGGCCCGGCCTCTGCTCCTGCTTCCACTGCTGTCTGGGCCTGGCTTGGGACGTACTTCACATCCAGCTGTGGGATGCACAGCTCAAAGGGATCCTCTTTGGGGCAAGGGCCTTCAAGAACATTAGGGGACCTCCCTCATCCGACATTGATCCAAGTTCCCAACCTGTTCCCTCCCCGCCTGCTTTGCAGAGACTGCAAATACCTCATCTTTGCCCCTTCCTTGACAAATCGCAAATGAAGTGAACCATAGCCCCCTTCTTCATGGGCTGTTCAAGGAGCACTTGAAATTAGGCATAAAAAGAGCTAGGTGAATCCCCAGTCCCTTTTCCTGTTTCAGACAGCATGGCACCCATCTCAAGGTGGAGGAGAAAGCAAGGGGCAGGGCCTGGGCAAGGAACCTTGTTTGGCTTTGAACTTCCTGGCTACCAGGGCAAAAAGGGCAACCCTCTACTCGACCCAAGGCATGTCCTTTGGTAGATGGAAACAAGCCAGCTCTCTGGAAGAGAAGAGCCCTGATCACAGAAGGGCCTGGGGGGCCTTGTGGGCTCGGTTGGAGCAGAGTCCTAAGAAGATCCAGGTTCCCCCACACTCCCCTTCTCCAAACGCCCTTCCCTCTCACAGCAAAACTGGGAGGTTCGAGAAGATTCCAGCAACCATGTCTAACCCAGACCCCAACCTCCTGATTCTGTCCGCCTCCCCAAAGAGGTGTCCGAGCTCAGCTCTTCCTTAATTCCACAATCAAAAAGTCCTCTAACACCCGGCCCAGTTTCTTCCACTGAATCAGCATCGTCTGGGTCAGGGCAGCCCATGACATTCGGCACCTCTGGCCTCTGTCCCCACTTCTGGGTGAGAATCACTGAGGTGGTCTCCACTTCACATTACAGAGGCAGGACCCAAGACCCAGAGAGGTATGGGGATTGCCCATGGCCCCTCAGAACAGGGCAGAGCTGAGAGCTGAGTCTCCTAATCCTACTCCAGCACTCTTCCCAACACAGCTCCTTCCTGGGATAGCTGCACCTTGGTTGCCTCCACTGACAGGGAGCTTACTACCTCTAAGGCAGCCCAGCCCATGGTTGCCATCCCAGTGTTAGGGATGTCTTCCAGTGACTGAGCTAAAATCTTCTTGCCTGTATTTCCCACCCATACTTCCTAGCCCTGTTCTAAGTCATGCAAAGGAAACCGGGTTCTATGCCAGGTTTCCCAACCTCGGCTCCATTGGAATTTGGGGCCAGATAATTCCATGCCGTGGGGCCATGTTGGGCTTTGTAAGATGCTCTGCTGCATCCGTGGCGTCTACCCACTAGATGCCATGGCACCCCCTCACCCAGGTGTGACAGCCAAAAAGTTTTGTCCCAGTGGGGAACCACCGTTTGACACAAAGGACAAAGCCCAAAGAGACTCGAACAGCTTCACCTGCCGCGAGGGCTGGGCAGACCCTGCTCCCTAATCCACCATGTCAAAGAAACCAGAGCAGCTCACGAGTGGGGCCCATGACCTGGGCCCCCAAAGCTGACATCCAATCGCATTCTAGGCCACGCCCTCCTCTATTAGCAGATGAGCAGGGTCAGGTCACCTCCCTTCCCACAAGGCCACTGTGCTGAGACCAGCGTGCCTGCCCCTTTCTCTCACCCCAGTCCCATTGCGGCCTCTCCACAGCCAAGGAGGTTGCTAAGAGGGGGCAGCTCCTTTCCCCAATACATTTTGCTTCTAGAAAGTAAAGATACTCTTCCTGGAAGGATGGTGACATAATGGCCGAAGGTGTCGAAACTGCTGAGAGGCAGAGCCAGCCCCGCAGTCAAGCTGGAGCAGGGCTTCTGGTGCATGGGCCCCCCCAGCTCCCGCCACAGCATGGGGATGAGTGGCAGGGCCATCGAGGGAACCACGCACTCTCTGCTCACCCTGAGCCCCTGGAAAGTCCAGCCACAATTTTGAAAAGTTATATCCCTCCCTTTCCATTATGAGGCCTCGGCCCCAGGAACCCTGTTTCACTTATATATAAGAACTACCAAAAAATAGAAATTTCAGCACAGGGCATCATTTGGATGTGCAACCACAGCCCTCGATCCCGTGGCTGACGGGCTCCTGAGTGGGCCCAGCCCCGTGGAGGGGCACAAATCACTAGGCAGCCAGTCTGCAAGTCCAGGCCACATAAATCCAGCTGCTAGTGCAGCATCAGGGGGCCCTCAGTCCCTGATAATGGCTATTTATGCCTCTGGAAGAGCGGGCTAAGGGAAGTAGCACACATGCTTCCCTGACTTTAAATGCACCCCTATCTAAGTGCTCTGATAATTGGAGCTATGGGACCCCATAAATCCAGGTGGGTCACCCCACCCATGCAGCAAGCACAGCCCTCCCTTGCATGGGGAAGATATACGGATGCTGCCACCAGGAAGCTATGTCCGCCTGCCTCCTGGGGGTGGAGCCCTGCTGCTCCGCTCTCTGGCTTGGGGGAAGCCCCAGGCTGCCTGAGCCCCGGTCCCAGGCTCCTGGGACAACACTGCTTTCCAGCCCTGCTGGGCTGGGGGTCAAGCCAGGTGAGGGGGCCAAAGCCCAGGAAGAGTAAGAGTACAGACACGGCCCTGGGACCTCCTCACCAGCCTGGGTGAGGGATGGACAAGGGGGTCAGCCGCCTCCTGGGGGCACAGAAGTCTGGGGGGGATGTAAGGGGTGCCAGGCTTCAGGGACACAGGCCAGCCCCCAGTGCCTGCCCCTACCTGCCCATCAGCCCCAGGGCTGCAGTGGTCCCCATTCCCTTCCCCAGAAACTGAGAGTGTAGCCACCCACTCAAGTGGACCTGAACCCCCGGGCATTGGTCTTTGCTTGGCCGCCCGACACAGGCGTACATGGTGCCCTGGGCTGCTGGTCCCAGCCCCCTTGGATGCTCTGCAACAGGGACCCAGGACGACCTTTCACAAAGGATGGCCTGTGAGCCATGCTGCTCAGAAGCATCTGAGCTGCCCATTAAAAGTGCAAGTTCGGGACCCCAGCCCAGACCCAGCAAACCAAAAGCTCTGGGGATGAGTCAGATCTGCACAGTGTTTGCAGCCCGTAGAGAGTCCATGTTGGTCCTCAAGTTCAAATTCCAGCTCTAAGGTGACTCCAGCCTGACCCCAGCAAGGCGAGGGGAGTGGGTGCTTGCCAGTGCTTGTCAGTGCAGATGCAGGGCTGGGAGCCAGAAGTCTGGGAGGTGAGTGGGAATTCAAAGGTGGGACATCAGGAGATGGATGCTGGAATGCAATTTACTAGAACTGGAACGGCTTTTAAAAAGAGTTTAATAAGTTACAAGTTTACAGTTCTAAGCCTATAAAAATGTCTACACTAAGGCATCCAGAGATACACCTTAGTTCAAGGAAGGCCAATGGGTCAAGAGCACCTCTATCAGCTGCATAGTCATGTGGCTGGCATCTGCTGGTCCCTTGTTCCAGGACTCTGTTGCTTTCAGCCTCTGTTCCTGTGGGGGTTCCTCACTCTGCTTCTCCTGGGCGGGCTTTCATCTCTTGGCTTCCCCTGGCTCTTTCCAGATTCTGGCTTGTTTAACATCTCATGGCGATGCCTCTAAGCATCTCCAAACATCCGTGTCTCTGTTCTCCAAGTGTCAGCATCTGTGTCAGCTCTCTTTCTGTCGGCTTTGTCATTTTTCCAAAATTTTCCCCCTTTTAAAGAACTGCAATAAGCTAATGAAAGCACACCTAGAATGGGTGGAGTCACATCTGCATCTAATCAAAGATCACACTCACAACTGGGCACAACACACCTCCATGGAGAGACCCAATCGAAAATTTCTGTCCTATCAGATTCAATTAGGATTAAAAGAAAAGGCTGCCTCCACAAGATTGAACCAGAATTAAGACATGGCTTTTGGGGGGCACATAATATTTTCATACCGGGATACTTTCCCAGGGAAACCAGCCACCCAGGCCTTTCTGTCCAGGCAGGGCCACATGTGCTGGCAAATGGGTTTCCTTCTGTTCTCACCTCTGGTCTACCCAGTGTTCAGTTGAGAAAACTGTCTTGTAACAAACCATCCCAAACTGCAGCAGCTCAAAACCACACACTCCCCTTCTCTCACCTGGTCTCCGGGGGCCAGGACCCCAGGAGCCGGTCTGCTGAACAGAACCTCTGTCCCGAGATGGCCCACCCTGGGGCTGCTGGAAGGCACTTCTCTTCCCTGCCACAGGGGCCTCTCCCCTGGGCTGCGCATGTCAGGGTAGGAGTGTGTGGTCTGAGAGAGCCAGCGCACCCAGGACGGAGGCCGTGGGGACTTTTATAGCCTCACATGGGAAGTGATGCACCCCACGTTCCCCAATTCCTACCAGTCATGCCGGCCAAGCCCAGTGCGGTGCAGGCCTGGAGGGGCATGGGTACACCTGTCTTTCTGACAGCTCACCCTCAGGAGGGTTCTTCTCTGCCACATCTGGTGCCAGGGCCTTATGTCGCCATTGCAGGTGTCCCGCATGCCCTCCTGGTCTGCTCCACCATTGACCCACCCTGCCTGTGGAGGGAGGCCCCGAGAGATTTCTCCTGCAGTCGTGCTGCTGGTCAATGTCAGGGTCATGGCTGGACGTCAGGGTATCTGATCTGGGGGTCAGGACTGGATGTTGGGGTGTCTTGTCCTAGGGTCAAGGCTGGACGTCGGGGTGTCTGGTACAGGGTCAGGGCTGGATGTCAGGGTGTCTGGTCCCGGGGTCAGGGCTGGATGTCAGGGTGTCTTGTCCCAGGGTCAAGGCTGGACATCGGGGTGCCTAGTACGGGGTCAGGGCTGGATGTCAGGGTGTCTGGTCCCAGGGTCAGGGCTGGATATCGGGGTGTCTGGTCTGGGGCCTGGGCTGGTGCCCTTCTCCCTGCTGGACTGCTTCTCCAGGTGATACTGCCTGCCAGGGCACTCCTTGCTGGCCCCTCTTTGCTTCCCCTTTGGACATTTCTGTGGTGGGGTGAGTGGGTGCAGGGGGGAGACCTGCCCAGGGGCAGCCCCAGCTGAGCGTGCAGCTTTGCTCACCATCAGAGGCTGCAGAGAGCTGCTGGCCCAGGGCAGGGGACAGGTGGGCAAGGGGGCCTTGGTCTTCAGGGATGTTGGTGGGAAAGCAGGGTCAAGAGCTCGTGTACAGGTGTCCTGAGCGCTCAGTTGGCGGGAAGGCCTTTCTAACCCAAGCTCACTTGCACCTGTGCTTTCTCCATTCTGGGAACATGGCTCAGCGGGGGAGGAAGGAGACTCAGGTGAGCTCTCACTTGCATTGGGGGCTGCCGCCTCTCCTCCTGGGGCTCAGGGCTCCGTGGGACAATTGTGGGGACTTAACAGATGGTCTTTGAGGGGTCGGCCCTGACTGGCTCACTGTCTTGGCACTTCCCTCTCTGTGCGTCGGTTTACTCAGTTCTCCCCTGGACCCGCCGCTGCCCCGTGCTCCCTCCCACCCCTCCTCGGCTCCCCTGTCATCCCCCGGGGGTCATCCTGAGGGTGGGAAGTGAGGTGCAGCGAGGCAGGACAGGACCCCACCTCCTGGGGCCCGGCGGGGTGCCCGTGGTGACGGGCGAGTCCAGAGCCCGGCTTCCCCTAACCGGCATCCTCTGCTCTCCCCTCCCGCCGCTAGACCAAGAAAGGCTATCAGAAGACCGTTCTGGAGATCGACACCCCCAAAGTGGAGCAAGTGCCCATCGTCGACATAATGTTCAATGACTTCGGTGAAGCGTCCCAGAAATTTGGGTTTGAAGTGGGGCCGGCCTGCTTCATGGGCTAGGAGCCGCCGGAGCCGGCCCGGTGAGCAACTCGTAACCTCAGTACGCGTCCGTGCGCGTCCGTGCGCGTCCGTGCACCCCAACCCTGGACAGTGAAGGTCCCCCCCCCACCACGCTCGGCACCCCGCGCGGCCCGTGCCCCCCACGCGGGAGGACAGAGGGAAAGAGCCGCGCCCCGACAGGGGCCGAATCACATGACCTAGACGCCCCACAGCCCGGGGGGGGGGCCGCGCGCGGGGGGGGTGGCCCCCTGCCTCTTTCTCCGCCCACGCCCCGGCACCCCACCCGCCACGGGGGCGGCGCCCGGGGCCCTGCTTCGGGCGCCGCCGACTCCGCCCCTCGTGCTCGGGGCCGCCGGCGGGGGGCGGGGCCCGCAGCATTTGGAGAGGCTTTTTGAGAAAAATTCAACTTGACCGTGTTCCGAAGGCAGTCTTGCAGACACCACCCCGCCGCAGCCAGAGCCCCGTTTTTAACAGCCCTCAACAAGACCCACGTAGAGGCCAAATGTCACCCCACATGGGCCTTTCCGATGGATTACAGGTGCTTATGTTTTTGTGAGTTTGAAGTAAATATTTGTATTGTATGTTGTAAATGTTAAGTGTCCCTGACTTTCAATCACGCATGTCAACCCAGCCGCAGCCTCCCGGGCACAGCGTCAGAGGCTGGGGGGAAGCCTGGATTTGGCATCTGGTTCTCCCAAGAAATGGGGGCCTCTCCACCCTCACCCTGGCCAAGAACGTGCAATAAATTGGAAACGCCACCCCCACCCCAGGGCAGCCAGAATTCGGGGTGCCCTCGAAAAAGCAGGTGCCTGCGTGCCATTTTGGACAAATGCTGATTAGCTCTGAATATTTTGGTTTTTTTTTAATGGGGAGGAAAAAAAAACCCCACAAAATGTATGCTTTGCCTTTCTTCCATGCACTTAGATTAAACTGCAGGCCAAAATCAATTTTCATTGCTTCCTTTCCCCACCTTTCTTCCTGCAGAGGCTGATGGGAGAATGTCCAGGGCAGGGAAACCACATTTCCTGTAGATAATAGTTACATGAAAATTGGTGCTTACTTTACACTTGTCTCTCGTGGTGCTATCTTTTTAAGACCTCTTTGGAAGGCGGCACTGGGGAACCTGGCCATTCCTTCCCCGCGGCTCTCTCCCGCCTCCTGCCCCCTCAATCTGCGCTTTTGCTGAGGACCCTGTGCCAATGCACGACCCCCGCCTGCCGCTGGGCCCGGGAGCAGCATGTGGGGAGACGCTCTCAGGTCCCGCCCGGCTGCTCCCGGAGCCCGGGCCGGTGCTGCCCTGACCCGAGACACACACGCCAAGTGGAAAGACTCTTCCCGCCTTGTATCTGGTGTCACAAGCAGATTGCATTTGGTCGCCGAGCATTTGTGGTGCTAATTTCTCGTTTGTTCCAAGAACTGCATGGACACTGTTGAGCTGTCCCCTGGGTGGTCCCGCCGGGCTGCCTCTGCCCAGCTCCCGGCAGACAGAAACGTGCAGCGAGCTCCGAGTCTCCCCACAGCTGCCAGGAGCGCTCGTCTCCCATCTGCCAGCGTTCTGGGATATGGGTCCCAGCAGCTGTGGAGCCCTGGCGCCCGGCGAGGCTCCCTCCTCCTTGGTCCCGGGGCGGGGGGGGGAAGGCCACCTTCTAGGACTGGAGGACCTAGAGGCCATCCAGTAAAGGCGACCCCTCACTGTGAAGTTACTGCCACCCAAGCTGGGGAAAGCACATCGGACCTGGGGCAAGCCCCACGCAGCCCCCCAGGAGCCAGCTGTGGGTGTCACCCTTTTTGGTGCTGTCCCCACGCCCTCCTCGGAGAGTGCTACCCGCTTTGGAAACCACAACCAGGCCCCCGGGCATGCCCGAACACCACCACTGCCCGTTCCCCGGAGGTCTGCAGGAAGCAAGCCTTGCTCTTGCCAAAGAAAAGTCTGGCTCTGAGATTCCTTCGACCCAGAGCACCGGCCGGCTCCAGCCCCACCTGGCATCCGTCTCTGGGGAAGGACGGCCGGAGCGGCAGTCACCGCGCCCCCTGGGTCTTGTCTAGGTCATGTGATTCTGTTACGATTCTCATCCCGCCTCACTGGTCCTTTATTCCATCATCTCCTCCCTCTGTCAGCCCCTTCAAAGTTGTTGTGATTTGTTTTGAAGTTCAAAACTTGTCCCATTCTCCCTGGACTGCCTTAGCTACGGTATATTGCAATAAAATTACTTCTTATATTTGCAGAAATTCTTTTGGTGGAATTGTTATTTTTTTTCTCCTAATATATATAACTGGACAAATGTTGATGAAAAATAAAAATAAAAATGAACAGAAACCTATGGTGAAGATTCTAGGATATCAGGCCCTTTAAAATAGAATGCCAAATGGCACTTTCTGCATTTCCTAAAATCCAAGTACACGTCATTGTTAATTTTAACTGCAATTGCCCAGGAAAAGGAGGGTATTTTAAAATATTTTAAACCTGTGTAAAAAAAGGAATGACTGTCAGTTTTTTTTTAATAAATCAAGTTCATTGTTTCCACCTTTAACAGATGTGACTGCGATATCTTCTTAAGTATGGCCAGGCCTCCCCCTGCACTGAGCCAGGACCCTGGATGGTCACATACTGGGGACAGGAGGAAGGATGGAAAGCCCGAGGTCACCCCCAAAGGGACCCCTTTCCTTGGAAAAAAAGTGGAGATGAGCTTGGCCGTGGGTGCAGTGGCTCCCTTGGAATGGGGTGGAAGCGTGCCAGCCCCGTTCCCACGCTGTGCTGTCCCCCAAAGCCCGCCAGCTCTAGGCTTTGAAGCACCAAGCGGGATGACAGCTCCGTTCCCTCGAGGCTGGCTGGGCCCCGGGGCATAGCAACGCAACGTCCGGAGCCCCTGCGGGGGCGAACCCCAGACAGCCGGCCTGCGATATGAGGCAGGAGCGAGACGCGCGCTCGTTTTGTTTCAAGTCGCTGATGTTTGGGGCGTTATGTTGATGTTAGAGCAGCATCGCTTAGACCAGCGGTTCTCCCAGTGGGTCCCGGGTGGCGGGGCAGCACCAAATTGCGTTGATAGAAATGCAGATTCTAGGCTCCAGTCCAGGATCTACTGACTCAGTTGGCGACAAGGCTGTTCGTCCATGTTTCTATCCCTCCAGGGATTCGGGGCACAGGCTCAGGCTTGAGGACCCCTGATTTAGACTCTCCTGAATCAGAGACAATTGGCCCCCAAGAGCAGGAGCTGCTTGACGACAGCACAGTACTGAACAAAAGCAGCCTTGCCCAGGTGGTGGGAGCTCGGGGGAGGACGCAAGGCTGCAGCAGGGCTTCTGCTCGGGTCTCCCCAGTGGCCTCAGAATCAACAGGGAGGGAGAAAACTGAGCCTGCCTTGCAAGGCAAGGACTAGTTAAAAGTCAGCCTTATGCTGAGGGTCCCATCGCAGGTGGGACTGGCACGTCCATTGCTCAAAACCTCTGAGTGGATGGAGGTGGCGCCTGGTGAGTCCTGAGACCCGGACTTGGTGTCCCAGGAGATGCAGGCACAGGGGTGGCCTCAAGGCTGGGCAGGGCGAAGGCACCTGGGCTAAACCCCGGGGGAGAGAGGTATGGAGGGGAGGAAGGAGGGGGCGCATGGCCCGGACCCCCACAGTGGGTGGGGCCTGCAGAAGGAGCTGCCCGCCCAGTCTTTTGGGACCGGTGACAGCAGGGGACTCACCAGGACCTGCGACCCTGGGACCCCCAGTGATCCCAACGTGAACCCCATGCAGTGGGCAGGAGGGGCCTGGCTAGGAGGAGAAACAGACACGGGAACAAGCTCATTCCCGGAAACAGCCTCACCCACATCTTTGGGGGTTCCCCCTGGACCTGCCCCTCCACCCAAGCTGAGGAATTCCTAACAACAAATTTAACATTTTTAAGTAACAGTCCTGGGGGGTGTCCCAGTTGTGGCAGTGCCAGGGGAGGTGGGCATCTGGAGGCCTTGCAGGGCATCTTTGGCTCCAACTCAGCCCTGGCCAGAAACCCCACCCAGGTTAGAAGCCCCCCACCTGGGAATTCCCTGCCCCCACGTCATGCTCCAGGACAGGCCAAGTGGGCCGGGCCGAGGAGAGCTGATGTCTGTCTCCACTGGGGCCTCCCGGGGCAAAGTGCGCCCCTTCCCTCCAGCGCCTGGGCGAGAAACCCTTCTGCCCATGTGCCGTGGTTACAAAGTATCCTCCGTGCCTGCCTCATTTGGTTCATGGGAAAGCTCTGGGGGTCAAGTGTGGACAGCCTCTCTTCCAAGGCCGAGGCTCAGGGGCAGGGAGGCACGTGAGGCCTGGGCCGGGGGCAGGAAAGGCTCCTCTGGGTGACAGCCTGGGGGAGCCTGGCAGAGTCCCCCTCACTTCTCTGCACATCCCTCCTCACCCCAAAGTGGGGTTCCCCATTAACTTGCCACCAAGAGATCATGGGCACGTCTGTACCCAGCAGGGCAGTTGAGAGGAGTCAGCGGGCACAGGGCCCAGGCCCTGGGGGCGGCCTTTGAAGAGAGGCTGGGGCTGGCCTGCACAGGAGTGAAGCGTCATTGGCTCAGGTGCCCAGGCGGCCTCGGGGCATTCTCAGTACACACCCCTCCAGGCTGGGTGGTGGCTGTCCTTTGTCTTTCACGTCCCCAGGAGGGTCTGGTCCTTCCTGCATGAGGGAAACTCCTGTCCTGCCAGAGAACTCAGCCATTGCTCACTCACGGAAAAGACACCGCTGCGGGGGGACCCCTTCTCTTCCCTGGTGGGACGGCCCATGGCACGTGCCTTGCATTTTGGGCACATCCTGGGAGCAGCCCAGAGGCCAGGAACAAAAAGGGGAGTTGATGACACAAGCTTGGCGCAGGGCAGGGCTGTGCAGAGGGCCTCTGATCCACAAAGCAAGGACTCCTGGGCCCCAGGTATCAAGGTGTAGATCCCTTGGCCCCCAAGAGCTGAGGCTGATTCCAACTGGCTCAGGCAGCTCCCTCCATCCTGGTGCAGATGGGGCGAGGGGACACCTGTCTGTCTTAGGCCGCCTGCTTGGCAAAGCCTGAGGGCTAGAAGCCAACAGATTTCTCAGTCCCTGGCGGGCTGGTGGCTGAGCCACGGCTGTACCTGGAAAAGCTGGTCCATCACCCATCCTGATGGAAGAGCCCCACTCTTCTCAGGGAGGGGGTGGGGGCTGGGAATGGGGAGGGAGGACGGGGTGGAGAGGGAAGGGGACTGCGAAGGAAGAGAATGGGGGACAGGGAGGGGAGTCAGCTCTGAGCTGCTTTCCCTGGGGAGGGCCTCCTTGGGGGCTGCATTTCCCTGTCTGTCTTCCTAGCCATCCCCTGACCAAGGAACTCCAACAGCAGGTGTGCATCCATTCCTTGCTTTATACCAACCTGTTGACGGCTGGGCCGGCCTGGGGGCAGCACGAGTCCCCAGGCAAGCAGGAACAGACTTGAGCAAGACCTGTGTGCATGGTTTAAAGGCTGTCGGAAGGGGTGAGGCTAAGGCAAAGTGCAAAGCTGGGTGGGGGAAGTAAAACATGCGCATGTGTGCATGCATCTGTGCACATGCATGTGAGTGTGAGGTATGTGTGTGTGCAGACATGTGATATGTGGAAGGGCAGGTGTTGATATTCAGACAAAGAGACCGAGTCCCTGAGAAGGGGCCTTTTGCAGGGAGCCCTGCAGGAAGTGAGGGACAAGCCTGGCGCCTTCTTGAGGCAGAAGGGACAGCAGGGCGCAGGCTCGGGGCAGGGTCGGCCGGGCAGTGAGATGCGGGAGAGAAGGCGCGCAGTCTGGGCAGCAGAAGGAAACCAGAGCCGCAGTGCAGGACAGTGACCGGGACATCAGGTTTTATTCCGTGTGCGACAAGGAGGCCACGAGTCTGGGGCAGCACATGACCTGGCCCGACTGACCACTGAACAGGCTCAACAGGGGCAGGGGGCACAGGGGGACACGGGGCACATAGGGATACCAGCAAGTGGCCTTGACAATCGTGCCAACGAGAGGAGATGGCAGGAGGGGCCACGGTGGGTGGGGGTGGGTCAAAGCCAGGATGTCTTAAAGGTGAGGTGGACAGAGGGGGCTGGAAACAGATGCAGGAAACAAGAGGAAGAGAGCTGCCTGGAGGGGCCCCTACAGTGTCACACATGCACACATACGTGTGCACACACATGCACCGAGGTAAAGGTGTACAGCTTTGACGTGGAAAGTGTGGGATGAGGACAGCTCTGCCAACGCTCGGGGTTTCCAGTGGCCCAACTGTAAAGCAGGGCTGGAGACAGAGGCGCGACCCTACTGCCAGGGCGGGACCCCTCGCGAGCTGGCCTAAGCCAGGCTGGATATGTTCTCTAAAGTGAAAGCTCCCGTGCCACTTAGGCTAACCCAGGAGGCAAGACTAAATCTGGTTTGGGGCGTGAGAGGTGGAGAAGGGGAAGAGGGAAGAGAAGGAAGACCACACGAGAGCAGGCAGGCTGATGTCTGGAGCTTCCCTGCAGCTACTGCCTACTTGCAGCTCCCTTTGGGGTTCCTGCCCCGGTCACGGGGAGCCATCTCTTTTCACAGTCAACATCTGTCCAAGGGGACCTGTAGCATCTGCCCACCTTCTGGGTGGTAGGAGAGTATAGCAGCATCCTAGGACCTGCTCGTGCCTGCTGAGGCAATGTCGCTGCCAACAGGGGCATCTCCCACTGCCAGTGGGGCTCACCTGGCTTCCCACTGGACTCACCTGTGAGCTTCCTAAAGGTACCGATTCTACTTCAGCACCCAGACCATCTAACCAGACGACCTGAAGTGCAGGGGTGGCCAGAAGGTGCATTGCTTAACACCTCCCGCCACCCTGCCCTGCAAAGGACTCCATGACTGGCCACGCTTGGGACCCACTGGCCCTGCTGGGTAGCCTCTCAGATACACAGGGGCGACAACAACCCCGCCAGTGCCCACCCACTTTCAACGAGCCCACTGCCCCTCATCACCCCTCAGGGCACAACGTGGGGCTAAACCAAGAGCAGCCAAGAACTCAAATGCCACAAACTGTCAAGTAGGGATCAAAGAGGTCATGTTGAATAAAGTGACACGTATGTATGCGTGCATAATGTGTTATATATATTTTATGCACATATAAAACAATACCTATCAAGCATATTAAAATATGTAGACCTTACAATTAGATTTCACTATTTCTAACAAAACAGAATATATCCAGCACGTTAAAAAGTGGACCGTCCACCTTGATCCAAACACACAAATGAGGAAAATTTCAGCAGAAGAGAAGAAAACTAGAGGTTCAAACCCAAAGGGGATGGCAGCTACCTTAGATGAACCCGACTGGCTCTTTGGGAGTGACGGATTATCCGAGGGTAGTAGCAAGGAAACATGCCATGTGGAAGATGCAGAACCTAAGACCAATCGTGGGTCACACAGCCACAGCCACAGCCCCAAGGATGGCCACCCACAGGCACCAGATGCACGTGGCCATGGTGGACTTTTGTCTGGTTTCCCATCAGGTAACAGGGCAGGGACACAGGCTGCAGATGGCCTCTCTTCGTTGGGGACCCTCTTCTCCGTGTGTCCCGAGACCTAGCTCCACCTGCCCACAGGTGAGACGTGATACGGCTCCATCAATGGCCTGGCCCTGGGCAAACAGGGTTCCGGGGGGACAGCAGAGTCCCCGGTGTGGCCAGGGCTCCAGGAACCCCGAGGTCTAGAAGACCCCACCCGTTGGCCCAGAAGTGGCTGGTGGGAACTGGGGCTTTGTCCCGCTCCTGCCAGCTCACCTGGCACACGCTGCCCAGGGTTTGCAGGGCTGCCTTTGCGCCGTGTAAGTTGGGCTGTAATGATCCTCTCTTGGCATCAGGCTCTGCTTTAGTGTCAAGCCCAGGAAAATATCATTTTCCAGGAATCCCCCAGAAGTAAACACTTCTGCAGAAATTATGTGTGTGAACCAAAACATCCTGGCTTTTTGCTGTTGTTGTTCTTAATTAACAAATGGATATCGCATACGTTTGGGAGAAGTCCAGTTCCCAGGCTCTGTTGGGAACTGACATGTTCAATGGCACCAGAGCCGTGCTACCCTTGGGGACTTTCTCAAATTCACATTAAAATAAGAAAGCACTAGACTGAGAGCCCCTTCAGGCTTAGGATAATTTAAAAGAATCTTCCTAATTGTGGGACATGGACTAAGTAAGAGCGCTATTTTAGTGTTTGTATTAACATTTATTCCCACCTGGCAAGTTACTCCTGAGAACCGCCCGTGCACAATTTCATGATTTCTGTGGGGCAGGATGCTGGACACAGTTTAGCTGAGTGCTCTGCATCTGGGTCTCTTGTGAAACTAAAACTAATGCTTGAGCCAAGGGTCTCATCATCTGAAGACTTGCCTGGAAAAGCTCTATGTCCAAGTGCATTTACGGGGTTGTGGGCAGGACTCGGTTTCCCGCCGGCTGGAGGCCACCCTCACTGCCTTGTTACCTGGGCCTCTCCAACATGGCAACTGGCTTCATCGAAGCAAGCAAGAGAGAAGTGTCTCTAGCAAGAGGAAAGCCACACTCTGTTGTAAGCCAGCTCCTCTGCGGCAGCATGATGGAGCCATCAGGATTTGCCACCACAGTGCCCGAGTCGCATATCGGCTCCTGGCTGACTTTGAGACCATTGGCGTATCCCTTAACCCTGCAGGCATGGGGACAGGTCGGGAGCGAGACGCCTGCTGCCTGTTCCTCGCTGTGAAATGGAGAGTTGGCACCACCCCAGGCCAGGTGAGACCATGCACAGGGAGCACAACACACCAGGGTAGTGCAAGCGCCTCACATGACAGCGCCACGTCCCAGCATCAAGCCACCTTGGGGGACTCGCACGTGTTGGCCGAGGGGATCCAGATGAGACAGGCCGTGCAGTGTCCCGTATGGGCATCCTTGAGTAATCCCCACATGGGCAGCAATGGCTGGACGTGCAGCCCTGCAGGGGCTTCTAAGCAGCTATAGGGAGCACAGGGCCTGGCTCCTTCTCGCAAAGACTTGGGCACATCCGGAGACCAGAATCCCACAACAACTCCAGGGACCCACACAGATGTGAGCAAGTCTCCAAGGCTGTGGTTGAGAGCGGGCTGGGGTGGGCCTTCCAGAGGAAGAACTACCTAACCTTTGACAAAGGGGCGAGATTGGAGAAGATGGATGGAGGATGCATTTGAATTCCTCGGGCATACCTTTGTGATGTCTGTCTGTCTGCCAAAGGACTGCTTTGAATACTTAAAAGAAGAGGTCCTTTGGTCTTGGAGCCTGGGCACCAGAGAAGCACATGATCTGCGGCTGATACTCCTAAGGAAGGAAGGTGGGCAGAGGTGGTCATCCATGACTGGGTAAAAAGAGCCCCATTTTTCATAGCAGACCCAAGCAGCCTTGGGTAGGGTGCCCTCTTCCACCTTGACCCTGCCCTGCCCGGGTCTGGGATGATGCCAAGGGGATGCAGAAGAGGGGAAGACACGGCCATTCTCTCAGGCGCTGCCATTGCAGACGAGCATAAAGGATTCACGCACCAACCTTTTCTGGGCTCCTGAAAGCCACACTTCATCAGTTCAGCAAGTGCACAGAAGCTTGGCAGAGTGGGTGACAGTATACTTTTTACATTTTAAGTGACTTAAAATTCAAATGCATAGAAAGAAAGGGTGGAAGATTGGCTGTGGGTATACCTGTGCTCTGACATCATGACTGCAGAGCAGTGAGCGTCAGTATGCATATAGAGCTGATATGTCCTGCACTAGCTCTTGTCACTTTTGTGTACCTTCACTCCTTTCTGTCACACGGACCTCCTTGCCACTTCTACTATCCACCAAGGTATTTTCCTCCTCATGTAAGGCTTTCTCCCCGAAATTTTGCATTTCTGGCTTACCATCTTTCAGTTCTCTATTCAAATATTACTTATTCGGAGCTTTAAAAAACTCACCCTTAAGATTTCTGTTTACTGATAAATGGAAGAGAGTTTGAATTAGATTAACCTTCCTGCCAATAAAAGTTATAAATTGCAGGCTAAAGATGGAAATACAATTATGAGAGCAAGGAAGAATGACTAAAAGCAGACAGAAACTTGAAGGGGTGAAGCCATAAAATGGGAGCCGCTCTGGGTAACGAAGCCATTCTACCCGATTTTCACGAGGGCACTGCCCAGTCCCTGATGCAGGTAACAGAGTTCACGTTAGGCTGAAGAGCTAGGGTCAGAGGTCTAGGTCACTAGAGGGACTGGGGATTGAGAAAGAAGCAGCCGCATCGGGAAAGCAACAACATCTGCTTACAGAATCCCCTCCTCTCCTTGGCTGATCCCTGACCTGCACGTGCCTGGGTGAGGCTCCAGAGAGCCCCAAGGACAGAAGCAGCTGCAAGACTGAAGCTGCCGACCAGAGGTTTCAGAAGCTTCCCAGTGTGGAGGAGAGGGTCTCAGTGCGTGTCCCACCAAGCTAGATGGATTTGGCCTGCAGCTCAGGCTCTTCATCCAAACCTCAGAAGAGCCACTCTTGAAGTGGTAGGACCATATCCCAGGACTTAAGTTTCCACCCTAAGATTATGGACTTAAAGTGAATTAGATCACGTTTCTACTGGATCATTGTGGTCTGCCAGCACTTAACCTGCCTGCTGGCACAAAACTCAGCTCTCTTCCTAGGAAGAGTGCAGAATTCAAAGACTCTACCACTTAATATTATAATGTCCTGTGTAGAATTAAAATTTACTAGGCATGCAAAGAAGAAGGAAAAGATGGCCTATAATCAGAGAAAAAAAGACATCTAAATAAATGAGCAGGGGCCTTGGATGTTGGAATTTTCACACAAATTAAAATCATTAGAATGCATATGTTAAGATATATACAGGCAAAAATATAATGGGTGAAGTGATAGAAATTTTAACAGTAACTCAAAGCTGTATAAAAGAATAAAGACCTCCAGTGCTGATAACAATATGGATAAATTTAAATGCCAGTATTACTGCATCTTTTCATTTTTAATGCCTTTATATTTTATATGACATAAAGCTCAAATTCATAGAAAGAAAGCATAAGCCTTTATCACTGAGATAACAATGCATAAATTTGTAACTTATGACAATAAAAACATAAAAAGGAAGGGTAGACGGATATAGGAATAGATATTCGTAGTCTATTGAAGTCAAGTTGGAATCAACACAAAGTAAATTGTAATAGATTTAGGTTATTAAATGTCATTTTCACGGTAACAATAAAGAAAACATCTAATATATGTGTGCAAAAGGAAAGGAGAAGTGATTCAAAATAGCCAATTATAAAAGGTCATTTAAACAAAAAAGAAGTTAGTAATGGAGGAATGAAGGGACAAAAGAAAGGCACAAGATTTATAATGAAACAATTTTCCAAATGGAAGAAGTAAATTTAACTCATTTGATATTACCTTAACACTAAATGAAATAAACTAGGCAATCAAAAAGGCAGAGATGGACAAAAAGGGCAAAGAAACATGACACAACTACATGCGTTCACAAGTGACCCATATTACATTCATAGATACAACAATTTGTAAGGAGAAAGGGTGAGAAAAATATTTCATGCAGATAGAAACAAACAAAAAAATAGAGGCAGTGAGGCTTTATTAATATCAGACGAAACAGATTTTAAGTAAAATTACTGTAACAAGAGACAAAGAAGGACACTACATATTGATAAAAGGGTCAGTTCAACAAGAAAATTTAGCAATTACAAATGTGTATGGACTTAACAACAAGGCACCAAAATATATGAAGAAAACATAAAAGTGAAAGAGAAATCGTTCTAAAATAAGAGTTGGAGATTTCAATACACCACTTTCAATTCTGAAGAGAATATCTAGATAGAAGATCAGCTGGGGAAAAGAGGAACTGAATAATTCTATAAACCAACTAGATCTAACAGACATATATAGAACACTTCACCCAACAGCAGAAGGATATGCATTCTTCTCTAGTTCACGTGGATCATTCTCCAGAACAGATCATATGTTATTGCATGAGAGAAGACTCAACAAACTTAAAAATATTGAAATCATAAAAGTAACTTCTCTGGTAACAGTGAGATGAAGCTAGAAATCAATAACAAGGACAATGAGAAATATTACAATTATGTGACAATTAAGCAGCATACTTAAACAACCAATAGGTTAAAGAAGAAAATAGAAATTAGAAATTAAAAAAATACTCAGAGGCAAATGAAAACATGGCACAACCTACCAAAACTTATGGGATGCAATGAAAGCATTGCTCAGAGGGAAATTTATAGTTTTGAATGCCTATATTAAAAAAGAAGAAAAGTCTCAATTACTACCCTAACTACATGTCCTGAAGAAATAGAAAAAGAAGAGCAAAATAAATCCAAAGTTAGCAGAAGAAAGGAAATAATTAAGATTATAGTGAAGATAAATACAGAATAGAAAAACAATAATGAGAATAAACAAAACAAAGAGTTGGCCTATTGGGAAAATAAATAAATTAATAAAATTGGCAAACCTTTAATCAGATCAGCAAAGAAAAAAGAGAGGAAGCACAAATAACTAAATTCAGATACAAAAGTGATGACATCACTATTGACCTAACATGAATAAAAAGGACTGTAAGATAATACTATGAACAATTACATGCCAACAAATTAGAAAATCTAAATGAAATGACAAAATTTTCTAGAAATGCACAAATCGCCTAAATTAACTCAAGAAAAAATAAAAAACCTCAACAAGTCTATAATAGATACAAAGGATTTGAGTCTATAATCTAAAACCTAACACAAAAGTAAAGTCCAGAACTGGATGACTTCACTGGTGAATTTTACCAAACAGTTAAAGAAGAATTAACACATTCCTTCTCAAATTCTTCCAAAGAATTCAATAGGAGGAAAGACTTTCTAAGTCAGTCCATGAGGTCAGCATTACTATAATATCAAAGCCTAGTAAAGGCCCTACAAGAAAAGAAAATGATGATTTCCATTATGAGTATAGATGCAAAATCCTTTAAAAAATACTAGCAAGATATAACTGACAGCATATTTAAAAAGATTACATACTATGACCAAGTGGAAATGTAAGGGTGGTTCAACCTTCAAAAAGCAATCACGGCTGGCCACGGAGGTTCAGCAGGCAGAGTTCTCACCTGCCATGCTGGAGACCCAGGTTTGATTCCTGGTGCCTGCCTGGCAATGCAGAAAAATAAAATAAAAACCAATCAGTGTAATATACATGTAAATAAAATGAAGGAAAATGAGCATGTTTATCTCAATAGATACAGAAAAGATATTTGACAATATCCAGCATCTTTTCACAATAAAAATATTCAGAGAAGTAGAAATTTAAGGGAACTTTCTCACCACAATAAAGATCATTTATGAAAAACCCACAGCTAACATCAACTCACTGGTGAAAGACTGAAAACTTTCCCCCTAAGATCAGGATCAAGACAAGGATGACCTGTGTATTAGTTAGGGTTCTCTAGAGAAACAGAATCAACAGGGAACACTTGCAAATATAAAATTTATAAAAGTATCTCACGTGACCGCAAGAATGCAGAGTCCAAAATCCACAGGGCAGGCTGCGAAGCCGACGACTCCGATGGAGGGTCTGGATGAACTCCACAGGAGAGGCTCACCAGCCGAAGCAGGAATGGGG
>PVIY010016575.1:6625-51487 GCA_004026745.1 Myrmecophaga tridactyla
CTGAGTTTTTACATTCAGTCCTGTTGCACAGTCTGTATCCCTTCAGCTTCAATTACCCAGTATCTTACCCTAGTTCTACCTACTGACAGTCTCTGTTACCAATGAAATTCTCGAAGTTTATTCACTAATGTTAGTTCATGTCAGTGAGACCATACAGTATTTCTCCTTTTGTTTCTGGCTTATCTCACTCATCATAATGTTCTTAAGGTCCATCCACAGTGTTACATGTTACATGTTGATGGACATTTTGGCTGTTTCGATCTCTTGGCAATTGTAAATAATGCTGTTATAAACATTGGTGTGCAAATGTCTGTCTGTTTCCTTGCCCTCATGTCCTCTGAGTAGATACCTAGCAATGGTATTATCGGGTCATATGGCAATTTTGTATTTAGCTTTTTGAGGAACCGCCAAACTGCCTTCCAGAGTGGTTGTACCATTTGACATTCCCACCAACAGTGGATAAGTGTGCCTCTTTCTCCACATCTTCTCCAGCGCTTGTCATTTCCTGTTTTATTGATAATGGCCATTCGGGTGGGTATGAGATGATATCTCATTGTGGTTTTGATTTGCATTTCTCTAATAGCCAGGGAAGTTGAGCATCTCTTTGTGTACCTTTTGGCCATTTGTATTTCCTCCTTTGAGACGTGTCTGTTCAATCTTTTGCCCATTTTGTAATTGGGTTGGCTGTGTTTTTGTTGTTGAGTTGAACAGTCTCTTTAGAAATTCTGAATACTAGACCTTTATCTGATATGTCGTTTCCAAATATTGTCTCCCATTGTGTAGGCTGTCTTTTTACTTTCTTGATGAAGTTCTTTGATGCACAAAAGTGTTTAATTTTGAGGCGTTCCCATTTATTTATTTTTTTCAGTGCTCTTGCTTTGAGTGTAAGGTCTAGGAAACTGCCTCCTAGTTTAAGATCTATAAGATATTTCCCTACATTTTCTTCTAACAGTTTTATGGTCTTAGATCTAATGTTTAGGTCTTTGATCCATTTTGAGTTAATTTTTGTATAGGGTGTGAAATATGGGTCCTCTTTAATTGTTTTGTATATGGATATCCAGTTCTCTAGGCACCATTTATTGAAGAGACTGTTCTGTTCCAGGTGAGTTGGCTTGACTGCCTTATCAAAGATCAGTTGTCCATAGATGAGAGGGTCTATATCTGAACACTGTTCGATTCCATTGGTCAATATATCTATCTTTATGCCAGGACCATGCTGTTTTGACCTCTGTAGCTTCATAATATGCCTTAAAGTCAGATAGTGTGAGACCTCCAACTTCATTTTTTTTTTTTCCCAGTATACTTCTGGCTATTCGGGGCACCCTGCCCTTCCAGATAAATTTTGTTATTGGTTTTTCTATTTCTGAAAAGTACATTTTTGGGATTTTAATTGGTATTGTATTGAATCTGTAAATCAATTTAGATAGAATTGACATCTTAACTATATTTAGTCTTCCAATCCATGAACACGGTGTGCCTTTCCATGTATTTAGGTCTTCTGTGATTTCTTTTAAAAATTTCTTGCAGTTTTCTTTGTATAGGTCTTTTGTCTCTTTGGTTAAATTTATTCCTAAATATTTTATTCTTTTGGTTGCAATTGTAAATGGAATTCTTTTCTTGATTTCCCCCTCACATTATTCATTAGTAGTGTATAGAAACACTACAGATTTTTGAGCATTGATCTTGTAACCTGCCACTTTGCTGTACTCATTTATTAGCTCTAGTAGTTTTGCTGTGGATTTTTCGGGGTTTTCAACATATAGTATCATATCATCTGCAAATAGTGAGAGTTTTACTTCTTCCTTTCCAATTTTGATGCCTTGTAATTCTTTTTCTTCTCTAATTACTCTGGCTAGACCTACCAACACAGCGTTGAATAACAGTCATGATAGTGGATATCCTTGTCTCGTTCCTGATCTTAAGGGGAAAGTTTTCAGTTTTTCTCCATTGAGGATGATGTGAGCTGTGGGTTTTTCATATATTCCCTTTATCATGTTTGGAAAGTTCCCTTCTATTCCTGTCCTTCGAAGTGTTTTCAACAGGAAAGGATGTTGAATTTTGTGAAATGCCTTTTCTGCATCAACTGAGATGATCATGTGGTTTTTCTGCTTTGATCTGTTGATATGGTGTATTACACTAATTGATTTTCTTATGTTGAACCATCCTTGCATACCTGGGATGAATCCTACTTGGTCATGATGTATAATTCTTTTAATGTGGTGCTGGATTTGATTTGCTAGAATTTTGTTGAGGATTTTTGCATCTATATTCATTAGAGAGATTGGTCTGTAGTTTTCTTTTTTTGTAATATCTTCGTCTGGCTTTGGTATGAGGGTGATGTTGGCTTCGTAGAATGAGTTAGGTAACTTTCCCTCTTCAGTTTTTTTGAAGAGTTTGAGCAGGATTGGTACGAATTTATTTTGGTAGAATTCACCTGTGAAGCCATATGGTCCTGGACTTTTCTTTTGGGGGAGCTTCTTAATGAGTGATTTAATTTCTTTACTTGTGATTGGTTTCTTGAGGTCGTCTATTTCTTCTCAAGTCAAAGTTGGTTGTTCATACCTTTCTAGAAAGTTGTCCTTTTCATCTACGTTGTTGTTTTCGTTAGCATAAAGTTGTTCATAGTATCCTGTCATTACTTCCTTTATTTCTGTGGGGTCAGTGGTTTTCTCTCCTCTTCCATTTCTGATCTTATTTATTTGCAACCTCTCTCTTCTTCTTTTTGTCAGTCTTGCTGAGGGTCCACCAGTCTTACTGGTTTTCTCATAAACCAGCTTCTGGTTTTGTTGATTTTCTCAATTATTTTCATATTCTCAATTTCATTTATTTCTGCTCTAATCTTCATTTATTTCTTTACTTTTGCTTGCTTTGGGGTTAGTTTGCTGTTATTTCTCTAGTTCTTCCAAGTGGACAGTTAATTCCTCGATTTTTGCCCTTTCTTCTTTTTTGATATGGGCTTTTATGGTAACAAATTTCCCTCTTAGCACTGCCTTTATTTACTGCATCCCGTAAGTTTTAATATGTTGTGTTTTCATTTTCACTTGCATTGAGATATTTTCTGATTTCTCTTGTAAATTCTTCCTTGACCCACTGGTAGTTTAAGAGTGTGTTGTTAAGCCTCCGTATATTTGTGAATTTTCTCCCCTCTGCCTATTATTGATTTCCAACTTCATTCTTTTCTGATCTCAGAGGTGTTTTGTATGATTTCAGTCTTTTTAAATTTATTGAGACTTGCTTTGTGACCCAGCATATGGTCTGTCTTTGAGAATGATCCATGAGCACTTGAGAAAAAGGTATATCCTGCTGTTGTGGGGTGTAATGTTCTATAAATGTCTGTTAAATCTAGCTCATTTATAGTATTATTCAAATTCTGTTTCATTATTGATCCTCTGTCTGGATGTTCTGTCCATTGATGAGAGTGGAAAATTGAAGTCTCCAACTATTGTGGTAGATGGGTCTATTTCTCTTTTCAGTGTTTGCCTCATGTATTTTGGAACATTCTGGCTCAGTGCATAAATATTTATGATTGTTATGTCTTCTTTTTGAATTGTTCCTTTTATTATACATTGTGTCCTTCTTTGTGTCTTTTAACTGTTTTACATTTGAAGTCTAATTTGTTTGATATTAGTATAGCTACTCCTGCTCTTTTCTGATTGTTGTTTGCATGAAATATCTTTCCCTACCTTTCACTTTCAATCTGTGTTTTTCCTTTGTTCTAAAATGCGTTTCCTTTAGACAGCTTATAGATGGGTCCTGTTTTTTGATCCATTCTGCCAGTCTGTCTTTTGATTGGGGAATTTAATCCATTAAAATTTAGTATTATTACTGTATGGGCGGTACTTTCTTCTAACATTTTGCTTTATGTTTTATAAAACCAGGGACCTCTGCTCTTACTGGAGGTTCATTTGAGCTAGGGGCCTATTTTTAGTTGTCAGAAACTGTTAATTCCACAATTGGAGTTTTGTTGCACTCAGGCTCTGTTGTTGGAAAACTCGCTTTCCTTTCCCCTCTGGGAAGTAGCCTGTGGGGGAGGGTCACCGGCTGTCGTGGCTTGGGGAACTCATGGTTCTGGGGGGGCTCGCAGCCGGTCCTACTGGTCCAGACTGGGATACGCTGTGTGTCCGGTCACTGACGTCGCCCCAGGAGCTGTTCTGTAGTGTTCCTGGTTATTTAGTAGCTGTTCTGGAGGACAAACTAAATCCCACACGTTGCTGTGCCACCATCTTGGCTCCTCCTCTGCGAAAGTACTTTTGATTATTATTTATTCTTGGTGGATTGCCCCTTTTATTAGTATATAGTGTCCTCCTGTCTTGCTATAACGTTTTGCATTTAAAGTCTAATTTGTTCAATATTAATTTTTTTTATTTTGGTTGCTTCTTGCATGGAATATCTTTTTCATCCGTTCAGTTTCAACGTTTTTGTATCTTTGGGTCTACAGTGAGTCTCTTGTAAACAGCATATAAATGGATCTTTTTTTTAAAAGTGATTCTACCAATCTGTGACTTTCATTGGGAAATTTAATGCATTAACAGTGTTATTACTATAAAGGCAGTACTTATTTCAGCCATTTTATTCTTTGGTTTTTATATATCATATCTTCTTTTTACCCTTTTAGTTCCCCCTACTGATAATCTTCATTTTTTCACATTCATCCAGGCCACTCTCTTCTGTCATATCCTTTCAGCCTGCAAACTTCCTTTAGTATTTCTCGTTCGGCGGGACTCTTATTGACAAAGTATCTCCATTTTTGTTTATCTGTGAATATTTTAAACTCTCCTTCATTTTTGAAGGACAGTATGCCAGATAAAGAATTTTTGGCTGGCAGTTTTATCAGGACATTAAATGTGTCATTCTCACCTCCATCCTTTCTGATCAGAAATTGAAACTTGGTCTTAATTGCAAAGTCCTTTTATGTGACAAATAGCTTTTCTCTTGCTGCTTTCAGAATTCTCTCTTTATCTTTGGCATATGACTTTCTCATATTTTGCGTTTTTAAGTAGTTATATTAGGATATTTTCTTTTTTGAGTGTGTTATACATCTTGGACATGTGTATTTCTGTCTGTCATAATGGTTGGGAAATTTTCAGCTGTTCACATATTCTTTCTGACCCTCTTCCCCTCTGTTTCCCTTCTTGTGGATGCCCATAATGTGTATGTTTGTACACTTCATGCTGTCATTCAAATCTCTGAGACCCTGCTCATCATTTTCAATTCCTTTCTCTATCTTTTCTTCTGCGCTTTATAGGTTGGTTGTCCTGTCATCTAGTTTGCTCATTTTTTCTTCTGCCTGTTCACATCAGCTGTTGTATGCCTTTAGTGTTTTTATTCTTTCCTCTTTTCCTTTCCATCCCCAAAATTTCTTTTATGTTTCTTTGCTTTTTTATGCTCGCCCTCTGTCTTAATGTCCTTTATCTCTTTAGTCATATTTTCTTTCATATCTTCAGTTGATTTAGGAGGTTTGAACATCTTTGATTAGTTGTTCCAAATTGTCTCCTCTGAAGTTTTAATTTGTTCTCTTGACTCTGCCATATCTTCCTCTTTCTTACTATGGCTTGTAATTTTTGGATGATATTTAGGCATGTGATTATCTTGATGAATTTATTCTGAAAGTTAGTTTCTCTCTTGCCTAGGGTTTTATTGTTCATTAACTTTATATTAAAACTCTTTCTTTAAGTTTGGTTCAACTTATTGTAGACCTTTAAAATAGTCCATGTTTAACTGGTCAGATTTTTTTCAGCTCTTCTTTATCTGCTTCTTGTCCTTGATATGTGATACAGTTTTTAATATTGAGTTTTTTTGCAGTTTTTTCACCTCCAACAACCTTCTTTTCCACTGTTCAGTTTTGGGAAATCTGATACATTCTGTTTGGTTTGATTTTGCCTCTATGGTTTTTTACACTCCTTTTGTTTTCTCTACCTGCTTTTGCCTGGAGGACAAATTCTGGGAGAAGGATCGCTTCAGAGAGGACATCCCTAAGTCTGTATTTCCCTGCCAAAATAGGGCCAGGGACCCACAAAGGAGGCATAGACCAACTCCAAAGTGCCCCGTAGAGGGCATCAGGATCAAAAGTCTCTTGATGGCTTCCCAAAGCTGTGCTTTCTTTGCCTGCCCAACATAGCAGCCCTTCAGATAACTGTTCACTGCAGCCCTGAATGAAGCACTATTTCTTTACATCTCAGTCACCTCTCGTCCTTTCTGGGGTGGAGTTCATACACTGCCTTCCCCCACCTTTTCCCCAGGTGGATTGAAATGGGAGCCCAGAGTTGAGACCCAGCAATCTGTCTTTGCTGTCAAAAGCCGTAATCAGTGATTGGCCAGGCCCACTCCTCTTCTTGGGGTTATGGGTTTTTATATCCCTTTCTCTCCAGTGAATTAGCCAGGCATTGAACCCCAGGGTGACCTGCCTTGAGAGTGGGGAATGGATGCTGCCCCACTCTATGCTGCTATACTACTATAGTTTATCAGCTTTTTCCTCCAGCTCTTCCTTAGATGATGTATAGTATTCTTACTGCCTCCAGAACCCCAGAAAAGATTCTCAGTTCTTGTCTGGTCAGCATCCATTTTGGTGGAAGCATTGAGTCCTGTAGCTCCCTATTCATCTTATCCAAAAGGGAAAACTATATTAATTTTTGTTAAGTTCAAAATACATTCTCTTTTTCTTGTAAGTTTGTATGTGACTCATGGATTATTTGGAAGTATGTTAATTTCCACTTGGAAGAGTTTCCTGTTTTGTTTTTTCCTTCTTTTATACTTTCAAGTCCAAGTCTTTTATGGTCAGAGAATATTAATTTTTTAACTTCTAAGTTCTTTCAAATTTGTTAAGATTTATTTTATGACCCAGGATAAGGTCTTACTTAGTGAATGCTCCAGGTGCATGTGGAAATAATGTGTATTTTACTCTTTGGGGTTGCAGTATTTATAAATGGCAGAGTGAGTTGGTTGATTTTGTTGTTCAGCTTTTCTTTAACAGAGTGGTGTGAAAACCTGAATGTTAAGTCAAGTAATAGAGATAGCAAATATAGACAACTCTCTGAAAAATTTTGTTTGTAAAGGAAAGGAAAAAAAAGACATCCTGGGCAAATTAAGAACAGTTTTAAGATACATGTGCTGGGAGTGTAAATTAAATGTAATGGGAAGGAGTCAGTGGAGAAAGAATGGTTTGTTACACGAAAACATTAATTATATGTTTTTTGAGAAAAAAGGGTTCCAAAGCAAGCGCCCTAGGATTGGCCCTAGGAAGAAGATGTGTCAGTAATTTCCTTGTATGACTAGTGTAAAGTAGGGTCTCCTCTTCGTGACCTTGAAAGCAGTATCCAGTTTTGCTTCTGCTTGTCTTTGACCATAACTAAACTCACCCATCATCCCCATAGTCCTATTTTTTTTATGTTTCAGCTACACTGACCATTATTTAGTTTCTCTAAGCCAGTGGTTTCCAAACCTTTAAAGTATTTATAAATTTAACTAATGATTAATATCTGAGGCTTAATATATACTAATTACAATGATCATTAATGAACGTGGATATAAATCCATATTTCCAATAGTTTTCTTGATAGTTTCCAAAATATATCTTGATTCAATTCTTTTAAGTTGGGAATAGAATTTCATTGTTTTTTTACGTCTAGATATGCTGATACACTCATACTAGGAGTCGGAGAAGTAGTAGCCGTGCCATTTTATAGTTTGCTAAAAGTTGCATTATTTACAGTATCATCAGTATATGGTTACTTTGCAAGAGCCTTTTTAACAATATTCTATTTAAAGGGTGCATTTATTTAAATCCGAATAATATATTCCATAAATTGACTTATACAGATAAGTGCTCTGTGTTGCAATACACTGAAAATCTGTAAACAAGATTTCTGTTGTGATGCCCCCTATTCCCTCAGGATATCTGTCAGACCTCATGTGACAAAGGAACATTTGATATATGGAATCTAACATATAGATGCACATGAAGGTGCCATTGTTAATTTTTATATTAAATATTAGTAAGTTTTCTTACTTGTAACTCATTTTGATTAGAAAATTAGGAATTCTAGTATTTTCTTCTCACACTTGTGTGGATCATCTTGCACAATGCTATGAATGTGTGAGCTCTCGCCTCAAGGCCTTTCTCCTTGTCACAGACTACTCTTTCTTGGCTGGTTTCTTCTCATCCTTCAGGTCTCTACTTAAAGGTCATTGCCAATTCTGATTGCACTTTCTAAATTTGCCCCACTTATGTTGTTTTCTGCGATAGTATTGTTTACTTGATAGTCGTTTTTTAAAAATAAAACCTTTTTAAATAACTCATGGGTCAAAGGAGATGTCGCATAGCAAATCAATATATGCTTTGCACTGAATAAAAATGGAAATAACAATACATCCAGAATTGTAGACTATAGCTAAAATTGTGCTGAGAAAATAATAGGGTGATTTATAATCTTAAGCGCCACCTTAGAAAATAGGAAAGATCTCAAGTCAGTAATCTAAGCAAGCTGGGGGAAGAAAATAAATATGGGAGCAGAAATCAAAGAGAGAAATAAAAACAGTAAAAGGAAATCAATGCTACAAAAAGCTAATTATTTGAAAAGATCAGTAAAATAGATAACATCTAGCAAGAATGACTCAGATAAAAAGAGAGAAGACACAATTCACTGATATCAGGAATGGGATGGAGTATAACTGCAGACCCTACATCTGTTAAAAGGGTAATGGGGGCATACTGTGAACAACTCTTCAGAAATAAATTTGATAACTTAGATGAAATGGACCACTTCCTCAAAAACTGAAGACTATCAAATATATGAAATAAGTAATCTGCATAATCATTAAACTGTTAAGAGAATTGAATCCATAATTTAAAGCCGTTCATAAAAAAAACCTATCATAGAAGAAATCAGAAACAAGGCAAGGATTTTCACTCTTACATTTTTATTGCCGTTGCACTGGAGGTTCTAGCTGGAGCAGTTGGGCAAGAGAAGGAAGTAAAAGGGATTTAAATTGGGAAAGAAAACTTTCTGCCTGTTTGTAGATGATATGATTGTCTATGTATGTAATCAATGGGTTCTACATTTAAGGGCGTTGTTTGGGGCTTTATTTTCTTAATTTTCAGAACTTCCTTTTTTCTTACTGTGTTGTTTTATTGTCTGCTCTAAGCTTTTTGTTGTTGAATTCATGGAGAAGATAAATTCACCTGGAAGCATACACTGCAGTGTTTGAAGAAGCTGAACTACACTCTTCTAAGATTTCTGAATGTCTTACACTAGCTTTTCTTATCACCTGTTAAACGGGTAGTATGTGAAATTCTGTGAGAATTTACGTCATTTCCCCCAATCAACAAAAAGCTTAAAGCTTTTGATTTATCAGGGAAAATAAGTTGTAGGCTTTTGCTGTTTCACTTCTCATGCTTTGCCGAGTAAGAAGAGGGAACTGATCAACATAACCACGCCTCTTCCTTACTGACCTTGGCATTCATGTTTCTGGCCTTCTGCTATAAACTGGCGCTGCTGCTCACCCTAGCACTTATTTTTTTCACCATCTGAAGCGTTATATAATTTGATGACCTGAAGACTGATTACGCGAATCCTATAGACCAGTGTAATACCCTGAGCCCTCTTGTACTTCCACAGTACCTCATCTATGCTTTCTTCATCGTATTTCTTTGTGAGGCAAAATGGCTCACACTGGGTCTCAGTATGTCCCTCTTGGCATATCATATTTGGAGGTATATGAGTAGACCATGATGAGTGGGCCAGGACTCTGTGATCCTACAACCATCATGAATGCAGATATTCTAGCATATTATCAGAAGAAAGGATGGTACAATTTAGCTTTTTATTTCCTAGCATTTTTTTTGTTACCTGTATAGCATGGTCTATATTTTGGTGGGCGCTTAGAACGACACACAGAAGAATTGATCTAGTAAAGTGTGTGCAGAAGCCACCAAGTGAAGGGTTCTGTCCGTCATGATTCTGTTTCCAAGAGTAGCCTATGGAATCTAATCACTCACTTTTAAAAATGACTCATTTAAAAAATATTTCTGCAGTTTTTGCTTGTGGAAAGACTGTTTTCATACGTTATACTAGGATAAAGAATTTAAATGAAATTACATATAAATATAAAATTATTACCTCTAGTGTTAACTGATTTGAATTTGCACTCCTTAAGGCACAGCCATAATCCATTGAATGATTGCATTAATTACTGCCAAGTCCTTAGTCCATTGGAACCCTTTATTTATAAGAACTTATAGGGCTCATTTTGGTTTTATTGAGATGCCACCTACTTGTAAATTAGCTGTAGATATCAGGTGTTTTTGATGCAGTGAAAATGTATCTCTAACCTATGGGAAATGTCATGAGTTTCCTTGTATATCATATACATGATTTTTAAAAATATATGGATACATTTACAAAAATAAGCGTGGGATTTTTTCCCCTTTGACTTGAATATTATTCCTATATATTACATGAATGAGAGGTTTACCATAATTTCATCAGAATAATACTTGTTTCAATTCTTAAACTTAGTGAATGTGATAAAATATATATTGAATTACTTGTGAAGAATGCATTTAAAGCTATTCTAAATGTATTTTTTGTTTGTAAGGCATTATTTATTAAGAAATTGGTTGTTATACTTACTGTTCTAATCTAATGGTAAAAATATTCTTAAAAATTTGCAAGTACCTTGGATTTTCAAAACTGGATGAGAGAGAACGTTGTATAACCGTCCTACTGTTCCTTTAGTACAATAAAATATGTCTGGAATTAAGACTTACGAAAAATAAATAACCTATCTTGTTTTCTTGTGACCAAATTTGAGTATATCCTCTTATGGAGTTTTATACATTATCTCGGTATTCCATGAATTGAAAAAACCTTGGAAAGACTGGTCTAGAGGTCTGTAAACTAATATGATGATGGGAATTATTTACAGAATTGTTTTCCTTACTATTTAATGTTTTGAGGTATTTGTATTGTCCTTACTCTTTTGTGTTTAATATCTCTGATTTTAAACTATGTATCCATTTCTGCAGACTCGTGTGACTATGGGTTGAAGAGATAGATACCCATATATGTGTTGTTCACTTTATTGAGGACTCTGTCTCTTAATGGAAAGAAAACCCTGTTTTAGAAACTTTGCTTTACATTTTATTGGGAGGCATTTCTCTTTTGGTCTCCTGTATTTTGCACATCTTGGAACTTTTTTCACACCACCTTTTGAAGGCTCTTTGTATAATGAGCAGCCTTGGAAGATAAAAATGAAGGCTTCCTAGAGCATGGGACTGGTTTGCTTACAGTGCATTATAAAAAGTTTAGGCTTCCCTTATGTATGTAGTGGAGAAACTTAGACTACCTATAGGTATGCCTAAGAGTTACTTCTAGAGGGTAGAAGTACTCTTTTGTTGCTCAGATGTGTCCTCACTATCTCTAAGCCCAACTCTGCAAGTGAAACCACCGCCCTCCCCACTAAGTGGGACATGGCATCCAGGGGTGAATATCACCCTGGCGCATGGGACGTGGCTCCTAGGGATGAGTCTGGCCCTGACACTGTGGGATCAACAAATCCATCCTGACCAATAGGGGAGAAAAGTGTAGCTAATAAGGTATCAGTGGCTGAGAGAGTTCAAATAGAGTCTAGAGGCTACTCTGGAGGTCACTCTTAGGCACACTTCAATTAGACATTGCTACCTATCATAACTTGCCAAACTCCAACCAGAACCATCCCAACAATCCTAAAGAACACCTAGAGCAATATATAAGATTCTTCAAAGTTTCCATGCACTAGGGTAACTTTCCAAAAACCTACAGCCTCCATAGGGTGTCCTGAAACCTAAGGGGGGCCAGCCTCTCTAGAACATCAACTAGTTCCATCTCCCTACCCCATATTATTGATGGCCCTTCCAACATGAAAAACTTACAATGTGCATAACCCAAATACCCCTAAAGAGTGGGAGAAAGATCAACAGTGATGGTGGAGTTATACAGAGAAGGTAGGGTTTAACAAATGAGTATGATTGCTGAATCATTACAGTGATATTTCTTTTAGTTTCCAGTATCTTAGAGCTGCTAGAAGTAAAAACCTAAAATTGTGCATGTGTAACCCATACCAAACTGAAATCTCTTCTACAACTAATTTTATGCTTTTTTTAAATTTATTGCTTTTTTGTATAATTTTCTTTTTTACAAAAAAGAAAAAAAAGTCGATTGTGATGATAAAAACATTTTTATTACAAAAAAAGCCTGCCATCCCAGTGCCTGCCCATGCAAAAAAGTAATATACATTTACTTTTTTATATTATAATATAAATTATATTTTTATGTATTTTAATACAATAGAGTATATATAGTAATAAAATTAAATTAATAAAGTAAATATAAATTATATTTTAATATATATAATTTATATATATATATACATTTATTCCTTCTAGCCTCCAATGCTCTGGAGCAGCTAGAAGGAAAAATCTGAGATGATGGTATGGTAGCCCTTGACAAACTCTGGGATCTGTCCTGTAACTACTTGTTGAAGTTGCTTTTTTCTTTCTTTGCTTTGTATATATGTTATATTATACAATAAAAAAAAGCTATAATAAAATTTGGGCTTCCTCTTCTGTAATACAGCCACTATTTGGACTCGTGTCACCTGTCCCGCCATTGGAGAACTGTTGCAGAAATGAAGAAACTCTGGCCACTCCTATTAGAAATAAATTGTCCACTGTAAGAAATAAATTGTCCTTTTTCTCTGATCCAGGAATCTAATTCCTCTATCAGAGAGGAGAAATCTGAGACTGTCTCTCAGACTTCGCCTCTTAAATATCATATATATAAATATATATAAACATTAAAAAACAGCATTAAAAATGCTTTGGAGTGTGCACTATGAATAAATGTAGGTTTAGAGAAATTTAATAGCTTATCTGGCTCTTAAACTAATGCCCTCACGTTCTTCTACCTGTATTTTTGCCCCAGACTTGAAGGTAATTTATATAAAATAAAATTAAATGCTGATGAAATGTTTTACTGTCTTAAATACTACTTAAATTAGTACAATTTTTAATTGTTTTGTCGGTGTGGGATTATGGAATGTCTAAACTGAATTATGACATTTAAATTACATGCTTTACTATATTTTTTAACATAATTTTATTTTTCAGAATTGTTGTCTGTATACTTCGGGCTGTATCTCAAACCTTCACAGGACATTAATAGAGTTTTAGTGGCTAGAATAATTCATGCTGTGACCAAAGGATGTTGTTCGCAAACTGATGGATTAAATTCCAAATTTTTGGATTTCTTTTCCAAGTCTATTCTGTATGCAAGGTAATTTAATATATCTTTATTTTGTTCTGTATTGAAAATATATTTGCTTTTCTTATGAGACTATGTTTTAAATTCAGTCATTTAAAATGCCACCTTTTAAAGCAGTGACCCATTGTAATAGAAGTAGCACATTCCCAAAGAAAGTACCAGCCAGGTCCAACACTTCCTGAATATCTGATATGTAAGACATAAAATGATGTTCTTAAGTAGGAGATCTGTCTTGTTATGTAGTTTCATTCCCCCCATTCTGTGGATTGATATAATGTACTAAGATAAAGTAAAACAGGATTAAGATTAAATGTCTAGATATTTTGTATATTTTTATACAGTGTTTCAGGAGCAGGGAGAGCTAACAGGAATAATCTCTTAGCACCAAATAAGAACTTTTCTGTATAGCACTACTGTGCTTTTTTCTTTTTTTTTCTTTTTACCCTGAGTAGTTATGAAACTAAGGCTATTGTAATTTGAATATCAGACTTTTTGTCTTTCTGCATATAATTCTGCATATAATTCATAACTGTCTTAACTTTTTCCAGTTGCTGTCCCCTCCCCCCCATTATATCAAATCCGGGTTTTTGTTTTCTCTTACAGGCAAGAAAAGAGCTCTGCAGGTCTAAATCATATCTTAGCAGCACTTGTTATCTTCCTCAAGGCTTTGGCTATCACATTTCGAATTCGAGTGTGTGAATTAGGAGATGAAATTCTTCCTACTTTGCTTTATATTTGGACTCAACATAGACTTAATGATTCCTTAAAAGAAGTAATTATTGAATTATTTCAACTGCAAATTTATGTCCATCATCCAAAGGGAGCCAAAACCCAAGACAAAGGTATATAGGAAGATTTTACTGCTTTTAATTTGCTTCTTAGCTAAAACATGGTGCTTTGTATATGAAGTCAGTATACTGTAGGGAGAATATAACTTTCCTCTAGCGTGGTCTGCTTGAAAATGTTATTAGGCATGAGGGACATTTTCCACAAAATCTTAGTATTTGAAGATGTGGTAGTGAATTGTGTCATGCCTTATCATGTGTTCAGTACATTGCTAGGTATTATAAATTATAAAAGCAAATATTGAGATGCTCTGCCATCTTAAGAGCTGCTTATACATCAGTAACTAGATGCTAAGAGGTGTGACAGACTATAAGGACAGAAGAATCTAGAGAAAACGGTATGGTTTATCCACATCTTGCTTATATTAGATTGATAAAATAGATAAATGTAGACTGAAATAGCCATCAGATGATTCAGTTACTAGGGAAGAGTCATACTAATTACATAGAGATGTGAGGTTGAAAGGGGAAATTGCTGCCTTAAGCCCTATAGTTACTACTTGCCCATGTTTTCTGGGAAAATAACCAGAAATTATTTTTCCTCCCTTGATTCCTCTACATTTTTCCTTCACTACGATTGTATTGCTTGGGTGGCATAGCACTGTTCAGTAGATAGTAACTTTGTTAAGTGGGATTGGGGCTGAATGAGTTTTCTCACAGTCTGATTACCTTTGGGCTCATGTTAACCATTGGACCAATTCATTATGGCCAGTATAATAATCTTTTTTTAGAAATCATACCACGTTGAATATTAACAGTTGATACAGAGGGAAACTGGTATGAGCTACATTTTATCAAAAGTAGCTGTATATGTTTCATGGACTCTTCTAGCATATATAATTAGATATATTTGTAGCTCATGAAACAACTGTACCTTCAAGAGTGGTTTTTCATAGTTTTTGATCTTTCGCATAGCTCTTAACAAGATGAAGATTATACTTACGCGGAGGTGGTTTGAAATGTTTAAGAGTTTTGTTTAACTGTGGGTTTAAGATGAATTGAAAGTTAACAAAGTGATGAAGCTGTCAGAAAAACTAATGTAGTTTGTACTCCACATTGATCAGACCACACTTGGAGTATGATATTCACCATATTTTATAAATTCAGCATTTTAAGAGGGATATAAATTGACTAGAATGTGTCTTGGCAGAGACAACTAAGATGATGAGTCTAGATAACATGCCATTTGTACTTGAGACAAGAAAAGCCGTGGAAAACTTGAACCTCATATGAATGAGGGAACAGATTAATTGTATTTGCCTCAGAGAAGAGAGGAAATTGGATAAAAGTAGATTTTAGATTAGAATATGAAGAACTTTGAATCAAATACTGCTATCTGAATATAGAAAGGACAGTTAAGTTGTCAGAGAGATTGTGGAAGAGGCATTAGTACTGAATAGAAGGTTGGACCAAATGTCATCTAATATTTCCCCAGTAGCAGGTGAATAATTTAGTAAGAGTGGTAGTGCAAATGGAGTTAATATATAAATTGCATTTTAATTTTAATTTTTAAAAATGTAATATATAAATTATATTTTAATTTTTTGTATTATAGGTGCTTATGAATCAACAAAGTGGCGAAGTATCTTATACAACTTATATGATTTGCTAGTGAGTGAGATAGGTCATATAGGAAACAGAGGAAAATATTCTTCAGGATCTCGTAATATTGCTGTCAAGGAAAACTTGATTGAATTAATGGCAGATATTTGTCACCAGGTATAGTAGGTTTTTGTGTGTTTTGAAATTTGAATCCCCTCAAAGCATCTTGTCACATTTTGAAACTTTCTGTTAATTTTCCTTTTGCTGGGCCTTTTAAACCTATACTCTGATAAAAAAAAAACTGTAAAATTACTGTTGCAAATTCAAAACTTCATAAATGGCCTGGAATTGACCTTTTAACTTAAAAGATAACTCTTGCTGATAAGATTTTAGTGAAAACTAATGCTGAACATTTCTATTGTTAAAAGATGGCCTGATGGAATAGGCTTGCTAATCTAGAAATACACACAAATCTATAGCTGCTTGATTTTCAACAGAGGGTCACGTACATTCAGCGGAGAAAAAATAGTCTGTTTAACAAATGGTACTAGGACAATTGGATATCCATGTGCTTAATAATGAATATGGACCCCTACCTTATGCCATATTAAAAATTATCTCAAAATGGATCAAGAGTATAAAAATAACAGCTAAAATCATAAAACTCTTAGAAGAAAATATGGAGTAAAATCTTTATGACTTTGAATTTGGCAGTTCATTCCTGGATGTGCACCCAAAAGCACATGCAACAAAAGAAAAAATAGGCAAATTAGACTTCATCAAATTTAAAACTTTTTATCAAAGGGCATGTTCTACTTTGCTAGCTGCTGGAATGCAATATGCCAGAAACGGAATGGCTTTTAAAAGGGATAATTTAATAAGTTGCTAGTTTACAGTTTTAAGGCTGAGAAAATGTCCCAATTAAAACAAGTCTATAAAAATGTCCAATCAAAGGCATCCCAGGGAAAGATATCTTGGTTCAGGAAGGCTGATGAAGTTCAGGATTTCTCTCTCAAGTGGAAGGGCACATGGCGAACATAGTCACAGTTTCTCTCTCATCTGGAAAGGCACATGGTGAACACGGTCAGGGTTCCTCTCTCATCTGGAAGGGCTCATGGCGAACACAGCATCATCTGCTAGCTTCTTCTCCTAGCTTCCTGTTTCATGAAGCTCCCTGGGAGGTATGTTCCTTCTTCATCTCCAAAGGTCGCTGGCTGGTGGACTCTGCTTCTCGTAGCTATGTCATTCTTCTCTGCTCTCTCTGAATCTCTTTCGTTCTCCAAAATGTTTCCTCTTTTATAGGACTCCAGAAACTTATCAAGACCCACACAGATGGGTGGAGATATGTCGTCACCTAATCCATGTTAACAACCACTCATGATTAAATTACATCTCCAGGGAGATGATCTGATTACAGTTTGAAACATACTGTATTGAATAGGGATTATTCTGCCTTTACACAATGGGATTTTGATTAAAACATGGCTTTTCTAGGGGGCATACATCCTTTCAGACCAGCACAAGGCATTACCAAGAAAGTGAAAAGACAACCTCTAGAATGGGAATGGGAAAAAATAGTCCTGTTAAGGACTTAATGTCCAGAGTATGCAAGGAAAATAAATGCTGGAATGCTCATACATTATTGGTGGAAATGTTGCTTTGGAAAATAGTTTGGTACTTCCTCAAAAAGTTAAAACATATAAGTACCATATGGCCTGGCAATTCCACTTCTAGGATTTTACCACAAAGAATTAAAAACAAGAACTGAAACAGATACTGTACTCCAGCGTTTATATAGCATATTATAATAGCCAAAATGTGGAAACAATCCAAGTGTCCATCAAGAAATAATGAATAAACAAAATGTGACATATACATACAGGGATATCATTCAGCTATAAAGAGTATGAAATTCTGATATATGCCACATCATAGGTGAACCATGAAAACATTTTGTTGAGTGAACAAACCCAAACACAAAGGACAGATACTGCCCAATTCCACTTATATGAAATATCTAGAATAAGAAATTTGAGATGTTCTAGTTTGCTAGCTGCCGAAATGCAATATACCAGAAACAGAACAGCTTTTCAAAAGCGGAGTTTAATAAGTTGCAAGTTAATAGTTTTTAGGCCATGGAAATGTCCCAATTAAAGCAAGTCTATAGAAGTGTCCAATCTAAGGCATCCAGGGAAAGATACCTTGATTCAAGAAGGCTGATGACATTCAGAGTTTCTCTCTCTGCTGGAAGGGCACATGGGAAACACGGTGTCATCTGCTAACTTTTTGTCCTGGCTTCCTGTTTGATGAAGTTCTACAGGAGGCATTTTCCTTCTTCATCTTCAAAGGTCACTGGCTGGTGAACTCTCTCCTTCTTGTGGCTATGTCATTCTGCTCTCTCGGAATCTCCCACATTCTCCAAAATGTCTCCTCTTTTATAGGATTCCAGTAAACTAATCAAGACCCACCCAAATGGGTGGAGACATGTCGTCACTTAATCCAGCTTAACAACCGCTCTTGATTGAGTCACATCTCCAGGGAGATGATCTAATTACAGTTTCAAACATACAGTACTGAATAGGGATTAGAAGAAACAACCACCTTTACACAATGGGATTAGGATTAAAACATGGCTTTTCTAGGGTACCTACATCCTTGCAAACTGGCACAGAGATCAAATAGATTACAGGTTATAGGTAATCTAGAATTCATCATTTAAAAATAAACAATTCAGTGGTTTTTAATATTTTTCATTTCTGTGCTACTACCATCACTATACTGTAATTCCACAGCATTTCCATCTCCCCTAAAAGAAGCCGGATCCACCATAACAGTCAGTTATGATTTTTCTCTTTCCCCTGGTCCTTACCAACCTCTAATCTACTTTCTTTCTATGCAGATTTGTCTTTTCTGGACATTTCATATGAATGGACTCATGTAATATATGGTCGTTTGTGATTAGCTTCTCTCATTTAGCATGTTTTAAAGATTCATTCATATTATATTGTGAATTTTCCTTTTTATGGCTGAATAATATTCCATTGTATGGATATACTATGTTTTATATATACATTCATCAGTTGATGGCCTAATGTTCTTAAGTAAAACTTTTTCCAAGAGATTTGGCTAACATCTTCAATAGTGATTTCACTCTATAAAATATTCTCTTCATGGTAAATTTAAAATTTAATCCCTCAGAAAATATAGGCGTTTGCTTTGCTTTTTTCTGTCTTGGTGCTTTTAGTAAATATTTCAGGAAATGAAACAAAATATTACTTGGCAATTTCTGCCTTCTAGAAAGGTTTCATTCATTTCAAAATGTTTGTTTTTTAGTATATTACCTTATTTATATACATTTCTGTAGTTTATTTCTCTTGCTTTTTGATTTCCCTCTGTGTTTGAGGAGGAACATTTTTTCTTGTAATCAAATATTAGAAAACAAAAGCAATAAAAAAGTTGTCTTTCCCTTTCTTACTTTACAGGTTTTTAATGAAGATAGCAGATCCTTGGAGATATCTCAGTCTTATACTCCCACACAAAGAGAATCTACCGATTACAGCATGCCTTGCAAAAGGAAAAGAATTGAACTAGGTTGGGAAGTAATTAAAGATCATCTTCAGAAGTCACAGAATGATTTTGATCTTGTGCCGTGGTAAATGTTAATTTTCTAATTTAATGTCATTTTACTGTCGTTTAGTTTTTCTCAGAACATCTCCAGCAGAATGCTTTCTTGTCAGAACTAGGTCATATGTCCATTCCCAAACTAATCACTGGCGAAGGAGAATGGAATCATCTGTTGGAACCAACCATCGTGGCTTCTCTACTAAGGCTAAGCAAATTGTCATAGCAAGGAAGAAAGTGGGAATAGCTGGCCAGTAGGCATTTAGTAGTGTGTACTCATGGTGATCACTCAGTTGTGATCACCAGTTTTTTCTGTGACTACACAGTTTTTTCTCTGCATAAAGAAATTTTAACATGCAGATCACCTTCCAATAAAACAGAATTAGAGGGCCAAGATGGCAGCTTAACAAGGTGTGGGATTTAGTTCGTCCTCTAGAGCAGCTAGTATATAGCCAGGAACAGTACAGAGCAACTGCTAGGGCCACATCAGTGACCGGACACACAGCATACCCCAGTCTGGACAAGCTGGACCAGCTGGGAGCCCACCCACAACCATGAGTTCCCCAGTCTGCAGCAGCTGGTGCCTTTCACCCACAGGCTTCTGCCCAGAGGGGAAAGGAAAGAGAGTTTACCAGCAGCAGGGGCTGAGCGCAACAAAACTCCAACTGTGGAATTAATTAACTAATTCTGCGAACCAAAAATAGGCCCCAAGCTCAGCCGAATGTCCAGTAAAAGCGGAGGTTGCTGGTTGTTGCCTGTGCCTCCCCCACGAGAGTGGTGGGGCCCAGCTCAGATGGAAGAATCCCTCCCTCAAGGAGTTCAGACCCCAGGTTCTGGAAAAGTGAAGTGATTGAAGCCAGCCTACAACCTCTCTTCTGTCTCCACCGTGCCCTTAGCAGTGAGAGTCTGCTGAAGTTAAAGGTACATCATCACGTTATGCTACTGAGACATGCAGGCAGACAAGCACCATGCACTGGGCAGCATAGGAAAAACAGAGAGCCTAGAGGCTTCATAGGAAAGCCTTTCAATCTTCTGAGTCTCACCCTCAGGGAAAACTGACGTAGGTGACTCTTTCTTCATGACAGGAGGCCAGTTTGGTCTGGGAAAATCTGGCTGGGGTCTATAATACCCAAGTAGACCCTCCTAAGAGGGGAATAAAAGGCATCATACAGGCAGGGCAAGAAAAAACAAAAAAAGAATTGAAAAATTCTGATTTCTTAAACAAAACCTAAGCTACAGGTACAGAATAAGCTGAACTGAATGTCAAAGAACAGATAGACAGCAAAGTCATCCAGCAAGAAAATCCTAGGTAAAAAAAGTGGAAACAATCTCCAGAATAAACGAAGGTAATTAAATGCCTAGATGCCAGCAAAAAATAGATAGGAAAATTGAAGATATGGCCCAGTCAAAGCAACAAACCAACAATTCAAATGAGATAGAGGAGTTGAAACAATTCAGAATATTCAAGCAGACATGGATAACCTTATCAAAAATCAAATCAGTGAATTGAGGGAGAATAGAAGGCAAGTAATGAAGAAAAAGAAGAAATTTTGAAAGTCTGAAAAGACAAATCACAGAACTTATGGGAATGAAAGGCATAGTAGAAGAGATGAAAAAAAAACAATGGAAACCTACAATGTCAGATTTCAAGAGACAGAAGATTGGATTAGTGAACTGGAGGGCAGGACACCTGAAATCTAACAAGCAAAAGAAAATATGGGGAAAAGAATGTAAAAATCTGAGCTGGGACTCAGGGAATTGAATGACAACATGAAGCATACAAATATACATGTTGTGGGTGTGCCAGAGGGACAAAAGGAGGGAAAAGGAGGAGAAAAGCTAATGGAAGAAATTATCACTGAAGATTTCTCAACTCTTATGAAAGATCCAAGAAGTACAGCATACCCCAAACAGAATAGATCCAAATAGATGTACTGCAAGACACTTACTAATGAGAATGTCAGATATCAAAGAGAAAGAGAGAATCTTGAAAGCAGCAAGAGAAAAACAATCCATCACATACAGGGGAAGCCCAATAAGACTATGTGTAGATTTCTCAGCAGAAACCATGGAGGCGAGAAGACCGTGGGATGATATATTTAAATTCTAAAAGGGAAAAATTGCCAACCCAGAATTCTATATCCAGCAAAATTGTCCTTCAAAAATGAGGGAGAAATTAAAACATTTTCAGGCAAAAAAAAAATCACTGAGAGAATTTGTTACCAAAAGACCAGCTCTGCAAGAAATACTAAAGGAAGCACTACAGACAGATATGAAAAGACAAGAGAGGGAGGTGTGGAAAAAAGTGTAGAAATGAAGACTATTAGTAAAGGTAAAAAGAAGGAAAATTAGATATGACATATAAAATCCAAAAGGCAAAATAGTAGAAGAGAGTACTACCCGTAGAGTAATAACACTAAATGGTAATGGATTGAATTCCCCAACCAAAAGACATAGTCTGGCAGAAGGGATTAAAAAAACAGGACCCATCTATACGCTGTCTACAGGAAATGCATCTTAGAACCAAGAATAAACATAGATTAAAAGTGAACGGTTGGGAAAAGATATTTCATGCAAATAACAATCAGAAAAGAGCAGGAGTAGCTAGCTATACTAATATCCAACAAATTAGACTACAAATGTAAAACAGTTAAAAGAGACAAAGAAGGATACTATGTATTAATAAAAGGAGCCATTCAACAAGAAGACATAACAATCATGAATATTTATGCACCGAGCCAGAATGCTCCAAAATACATGAGGCAAACACTGAAAAGAGAAATAGATGCATCTACCATAATAGTTGGAGACTTCAATTCCCCACTCTCCTCAATGGACAGAACATCTAGACAGAGGATCAATAACGAAACAGAATTTGAATAATACTATAAATGAGCTAGATTTAACAGACATTTATAGAACATTATACCCCACAACAGCAGGATATACCTTTTTCTCAAGTGCTCATGGATCATTCTCAAGGATAGACCATTTGCTGGGTCACAAAGCAAGTACAATAAATTTGAAAAGATTGAAATCATACAAAACACATTCTCAGATCATAAAGAAATGAAGCTGGAAATCAATAATAGGCAGTGTGCCAGAAAATTCACAAATATACGGAGGCTCAGCAACACGTTCTTAAACAACCAGTGGGTCAAGAAAGAAACTACAAGAGAAATCAGTAAATATCTTGAGACAAATGAAAATGAAACATGACCCATCAGAGTTTATGGCTAGCAACAAAGGCAGTGCTAAGAGGGAAATTTATTGCCCTAAATGCCTATATCAAAAAAGAAGAAAGAGCAAAAATTGTGGAATTAACAGTCCACTTGGAAGAACTAGAGAAAGGACAGCAAACTAACCCCAAAGCATGCAAAAGGAAAGAATTAATGAGGATTAGAGCAGAAATAAATGGAATTGAGAACATGAAAATAATTGAGAAAATCAACAAAACCAGAAACTGTTCTATGAGAAAATCGGTAAGGTTAATGGACCCTTAGTGAGGCTGACAAAAAGAAGAAGAGAGAGGATGCAAATAAATGAAATCAGAAATGAAGAGGAGACATAACCACTGACCTCACAGAAATAAAGGAAATAATGAGAGGATACTATGAACAACTTTGTGCTGATAAAACTAGACAATGTAGATGAAATGGACAACTTCCTACAAAGGCATGAACACCCACATTGACTCGAGAAGAAATAGACAACCTCAACAAACCAATCACAAGTAAAGAAATTGAATCAGTCATTAAGAAGCTCCCCAAAAAGAAAAGTCCAGGACCACATGGCTTCACATGAGAATTGTACCAAGCATTCAAGAAAGAATTAGTCCCATTCCTGTTCAAAGTCTTCAAAAAAATTGAAAAGGAGGGACAGATATCTAAATCATTCTATGGAGCCAACATCACCTTCATACCAAAGCCAGACAAAGATGTTACAAAAAAAGAAAACTACAGATCAATCTCTCTTATGAATATAGATGCAAAAGTCCTTATCAGAATTCTCGCAAATAGAATCCAATTAAAAGAATTATACACCATAACCAAGTAGGATTCATCCCAGGTATGCAAGAATGGTTCAACATAAGAAAATCAATGTAATGCACCATATCAACAAATCGAAACCACATAATCATCTCGATTGATGCAGAAAAGGCATTTCACAAAATTCAACATCCTTTCCTGTTGAAAACATTTCGAAGGATAGGAATAGAAGGGAACTTCCTCAACATGATATATGAAAAACCCACAGCTAACATCATCCTCAATGGGGAAAAACTGAAAACTTTCTTCCCAAGATCAGGAACAAGATAAAGATATCCACTATCTCCATTGTTATTCAACATTGTGTTGGAAGTTCTAGCCAGAGAGCAGTTAGACAAGAAAACGAAATACAAGGCATCAAAATTGGAAAGGAAGAAGTAAAACTCTCACTGTTTGCAGATGATAGGATACTATATGTCGAAAACCCCGAAAAATCCATAACACAACTACTAGAGCTAATAAATGAGTACAGCAAAGTGGCGAGTTACAAGATCAGCACTCAAAAATTGGTAGTGTTTCTATACACTAGTAATGAACAATCTGAGGGGGAAGTCATGAAAAAAAATCTATTTACAGTTGCAACCAAAGGAATAAAATATTTAGGAATAAATTTAACTAAAGAGACAAAAGACCTATACAGAGAAAACTGTAAGAAATTGTTAAAAGAAATCACAATAGACCTAAATAAATGGAAGGGCATACTGTATTCATGGATTGGAAGACTAAATATAGTTAAGATGTCAATTCTACCTAAACTGATTTACAGATTCAATCAAGTACCAATTAAAATCCCAAAAGCTTACTTTGCAGAAATAGGAAAACCAATAACCAAATTTATCTGGAAGTGCAGGGTTCCCCAAATAGCTAAAAGTATCCTGAAAAAGATAATTGAAGTTGGAGGTCTCACACTACCTGACTTTAAGGCATGTTAAGAAGCTACAGTGTTCAAAACAGCATGGTACTGGCATAGAGATAGATATACTGACCAATGGAATTTGATAGAGTGTTCAGATATAGACCCTCTCATCTATGGACAATTGATCTTTGATAAGGAAATCAAGCCAAGTCACCTGGGACAGAACAGTCTCTTCAATAAATGATGCCTAGAGAACTGGATATCTACATGCAAAAGAATGAAAGGGGATCCATATCTCACACCCTATACAAAAATTAACTCAAAGTGGATCAAAGACCTAAACATTAGATCTAAGACTATAAAACTGTTAGAAGAAAATGTAGGGAAATATCTTATAAATCTTAAAATAGGAGTCAGTTTCCTAGGCCTTACACCCACAGCAGAAGCATTTAAGACAAAAAGAAATAAATGGGAACTCCTCAATATTAAACAGTTTTGTGCATCAAAGGACTTCATCAAGAAAGTAAAAAGACAGCCTACACAATGGGAGATGATATTTGGAAACGACATACCATATAAAGGTCTAGTATACAGAATATTTAAAGCGATTGTTCAGCTCAACAACAAAAGACAGACAACCCAATTACAAAATGGGCAAAAGGCTTGAGCAGACACTTCTCAGAGGAGGAAATACAAATGGCCAAAAGGCACATGAAAAGAGGCTCAACTTCCCTGGCTATTAGAGAAATGCAAATCAAAACCACAATGGGATATCATCTCACATCCACCAAACTGACCATTATCAATAAAACAGAAAATGACAAGTGCTGGAGAGGAGGTGGAGAAAGAGGCACACTTATCCACTGTTGGTGGGAATGTCAAATGGTATAACCGCTGTGGAAGACAGTTTTGGCGGTTCCTCAGGAAGCTAAGTATAGAATTGCCATATGACCCGGTAATACCATTGCTAGGTATCTACTCAGAGGACATGAGGGCAAGGAAACAGACATTTGCACACCAATATTTATAGCAGCATTATTTACAATTGCCAAGAGATGAAAACAGCCAAAATGTCCATCAACAGACTAGTGGCTGAACAGGCTGTGGTATATACATACAATGGAATATCATGCAGCTATAAAACAGAATAAAGTTATGAAGTATGTAGCAACATGGATGAACCTTAAGGCCCTTATGCTGAGTGAGATTAGCCAGAAACAAAAAGACAAGTACTGTATGGTCTCACTGATATGAACTAACATTAATAGAATTTCAGTTCAGAACAGAGGTCATGAGGAGATAGAAATAGGGTAGATATTGGGTAATTGGAACTGAAGGAATAAAGAGCACGCTACAGGACTGATTGTAAAAATTCAGAAATGGATAGCACAATACTACCTAACTGTAATACAAAAATGTTAGAACACTGAATGAAGCTGAATGTGAGAATGATAGAGGGAGGAGGCCTGGGAGCACAAATGAAATCAGAAGGGAAGATAGACAATGAAGACTGAGATGGTACAATCTAGGAATGCCTAGAGTATAATGATAGTGACTGAATGTACAAATTTAAAAATATTTTGCATGAGAAAGAACAAAGGAATATCAGTAATGCAGGGTGTTGAAAATAGATGGTAATTAATATTTTAAAACTTTAACTTATGTGTGACTAAAGCAAAAAAATGTTCATTTGGTACAAAATTTATATTTTGGCTAGTGCATTTCCTAATATAACTTATGTGGACAACTTAATTGAACTCCATAAGTACATGGAACCTTGAGTAGGGCATGATATTTTGTAGGTTTGTCCAGAGTGATGCCTCGATAAATCCCAGAAGGATTTGAACAATGAGTAGAAAAGTATTTGCAAAATCCCCTTGGGGGAATGCTGAGAAAGGGGGAAAATTCAACTTCCCCAAGTGGAGAATTCTCGATATTCTCACAAGCAGTGGGGACAACCAAAGCAATAGGCTGAACCTCCAATCTTGGGGTTTGTTCATATGAACTTAACCCCGCAAAGGATAGACTAAGCCTACTTAAAATTAAGCTTAATAGTCACCCCCGAGAGAACCTCTTTTGTTGCTCAGACGTGGCTTCTCTCACTCAGCCAACACAACAAGCATACTGACTGCCTTCCCCCTGTCTCTGTGGGACATGACTCCCAGAGGTGTGGGCTTTCCTGGCAACATGGGACAAAAATCCTAAAATGTCCTGGGACTCATCACCAAGAGATTGAGAAAACCTTCTTGACCAAAAGGGGGAAGAGAGAAATGAGAGAAAATAAAGTGTCAATGGCTGAGGGATTTCAAAAAGAGTTCAGGGATTATCCTGCAGGTTATTCTTACACATTAAATAGATATCACCTTTCTAGTTCACGCAGAACAGAGAGGCTGGAAGGAACTGCCTGAAAATGCAGAGCTGTGTTCCAGTAGCCATGTTTCTTGAAGATGATTGTATAATGATATAGCTTTTACAATGTTTCTGTGTGATTGTGAAAACCTTGTGTCTGATGCTTCTTTTATCTACCTTATGAACAGATGAGTAAAACATATGGATTAAAAATAAATAAATAATAGGGGGAACAAATGTTAAAATAAATTTAGTAGATTGAAATCCTAGTGATCAGTGAAAGGGAAGGGTATGGTATATGTGAATTTTTTTTCTCTTTTCTTTTTATTTCTTTTTCTGAATTGATGCAGATGTTCTAACAAATAATCATGATGATGAATGTACAACTATGTGATGAAAAAAAGAATGTTTATTTTATATGTTGATTTTCTTAATAAAAATAAAGGCAGAGAGAATTAAGATTTTTTCAAAAAAATGAATTAGATTAGGAAGAAATTAAAGATAACATTTAGAAATCATGACATAATTTTGACCTTATGCCATTGATGTAAGATTATTTTTTCCTTTGGTATCTTTTCAGTCTTATATAGCTTTCAGAGTTATTTGTATGATTAAATAAAATAAAAGTCCTTCGGTGATTCATATTTGGTAGGGATCTTTACAGTTCAGCTAGTTTAGCTTCTTGACTTGACAGAAAATAAAACTAAAACCTGGAATGGTAAAGCAACTTGCCCAAACCAGACTGTAACTGGGTTACAATCAAATCTTCTGTGATTAGTTTTTTTTGGGTTTGTATCAGGTTGATGGAATGTCCAAATACAATTGAGTTGTAGAAATAAAATGCGTTCACTTAGATACCTGTTAATTAAACTCATGTTTATTTTATATAATTGTGGTTGCCTATTTCAGGTATTTAATTTGTCCATTTAGTCGAGATATTGATTGAATACCTTCTGTGTCACGAATATTAACACAACACAGATACAGCCTACACAATGGGAGATGATATTTGGAAACGACATACCATATAAAGGTCTAGTATACAGAATATATAAAGCGATTGTTCAGCTCAACAACAAAAGACAGACAACCCAATTACAAAATGGGCAAAAGAAACAGACATTAATGAGATCCCTAGAGAACGACCTGCAAATATTTATTTAATTAACTGATTTAATATCCAGGAAATGTAGTTTTTGTTTTCCTGTTTTAGAGGAATGTTTTTCATGGCTAAATAGAAAGCATAGGTAGAAAACTCAGAAGCAGCATATCGGTAATTTAGTTATCCTTTGAAGTTTTTGTGTAAGCAAAAATATAATAGCTTACCCAGCTATTATATTTTTAGATCTTCCTGCCTCTCTAGTAAGTTGGGTCTAATAAGTGTTAACCAGTTTATTTTGAAAGTCCTAAGAAAATGGTGATGGTGATGGTGATGCTTTACTTCAGTTATTGCAGAGTACCACATCTATATATATTTCTGTTACCTTTTTAATGTTGAATACTTTTCATATTGGTTATCCTTTCTTTTCTTTTAGGTTACAAATTGCAGCTCAGTTAATATCAAAGTATCCTAAAAGTTTACCTAACTGTGAGCTGTCACCATTTCTGATGATACTATACCAGCTTCTCCCTCAGCAGCGACAAGGGGAACGCACACCATATGTGTTACGATGCCTTACGGAAGTTGCATTGTGTCAAGGCAAGAAATCAGATCTTCAGAGCTCACAGAAGTCAGAATTATTGAAACTCTGGATTAAAATTTGGTCTATTGCCTTCCGTGGTATAAGTTCTGAACAAATACAAGCTGAAAACTTTGGCTTACTTCAAGCCATAATTCACGGCAGTTTAGTTGAGGTTGACAAAGAGTTCTGGAAGTTATTTACTGGATCAGCCTGCAAACCTTCATGGTAAGTTAAATACGTTTTGTGTCATATTTTACACTTATATATATATGTACCTGATATATATATTTACCTGATCATTTTCTTAGGCTTGTATCTTGAGTTAAAAATTCTATTTCACAGACTTTTGTCGTACGGCCAAGAAGACTTAGTAAACTAATAAACATGAACTTACTTTCAAACATTAAGACATTACTAAAGGACCAGTTTTAAAGAATTAAGAGTTTGAATTTCTTTTGTCTGTAATTGACAATTGCTGCTTGCTTAATATTCTGATAACAGATAGTTCATACTCAAGAAACTTCTCTGATATAATCAGATTGTTACCTTTTTTTTTTTTTTTTTACCTTTTTTGTATTCTTTTAGTCAATATAGTTTATTAAATCCCAACCATGCACTGGAGCATTGGTGGCACAGGGAAAGAGAAGATAGATGAGAGCTCTGCTCTGTCCCTTAAAGAGATTGCTTTCCTCAACAATTGTCCTTTGTTTTGTTATAGCCCTGCAGTATGCTGTTTGACATTGGCAATGACTCTATCTGTGGTTCCAGAAACAGTAAAAACAGTAGAGCAGAATATATATGAAGTAAATAGAAGTTTTTCTTTAAAGGAATTGATAATGAAATGGCTCTTATTCTATCAGTTAGAGGATGACTTAGAAGATAGCACAGAATTGCCTCCAATACTTCACAGGTAATTTCAGTTCATTATCATGCTGTTGTTTTGTTTTCTTTTTGTTTGTTTTGTGAGGCTTCTCCATTACATATTTGATACTGGAAGGCTCGATGTTACAATGATAATCCAGGATATTCCAGAGTTGGTCTTAAATATTAAACATTCTTGTTCTTCAGAAATAAACTTTTTTTCTTAAAATAATTTCATGTGTTAAAGGTAGTTGCAAAATTAGTGCAAAATCCGTACAAAGAACTCCAACATACTGCCCAACGACATATTTGGATCCAAATTTTTAATTTTTTATTGTGAAAAATAATATACAAAAAAGCAATAAATTTCAAAGCACATCACAACAATTAGTTATACATCAGATTTCAGAGTTTGGTATGGTTTACAGTTCCACCATTTTAGGTTTTTCCTTCTGGTTTCTCCAAGACACTGGAGACTAAAAGAAATATAAATATAATGATTTAGGAGTCATGTTCATTTCTAAAATCCTAGCTTCTCTCTTTTTTTTTTTTTACTTGGGCAGGCACTGGAAATCGAACCCAGGTCTCCAGCATGGCAGGCGAGAATTCTGCCACTGAGCCACCGTTGCACCACCCCCTAGCTTCTCTTTTGTAACTCTACCTTCTCCTTTCATCTATTTTTAAAAGTGATTTATATTATATATTCACATACCGTGTAATCATCCAAAGTGTTCAGTAGTTCACAATATCCTCATAGAACTATGCATTTATCATCACAATCGACTTTTTTTGTTGTTTTTTTGTGAAAAATATTTGCAAAAAAAGCAATAAATTTCAAAGTGTATTGTAACAGTTTAATTCTAGAACAGATTTCAGAGTTTGGTATGGGTTACAGTTCCACAATTTTAGGTTTTTACTTCAAGCTGCTCCAAGATACTGGATACCAAAAGAAATAGCAGTAAAATGATTTAGCATCAGACTCATTTGTTAAACACTACCGTCTCTGTATAACTCCACCATCCCCTTTTATCTTTCTCCCACTCTTTAGGGGTATTTGGGCTATGCCCATTCTAACTTTTTCATGTTGGAAGGGGCGTTTGATAATATGGCATAGTTGGATGAAATAGTTGATGTTCTGGAGAGCCTGGCCCCTCTAAGTTTCAGCACTTATCTGGTCCAGGGACTTATCTGGAGGTTGTAGATTCCTGAAATGTTGCCCTAGTGTAGGGAACCTTTGTAGAATCTTATGTATTGTCCTAGGTGTTCTTTAGAATTGGCAGGAATAGTTTTGGTTGGGATTTGGCAAGTTATGACAGGTAGCAGTGTCTAACTTAAGTATGCATAAGAGTGACCTCCAGAGTAGCCGCTCAACTCTATTTGAACTCTTTCAGGCACTGATACCATATTTGTTACACTTCTTTTCCCCCTTTTTGTCAGGTTAGCATTGTTCATCCCACAGTACCAGGGCAAAGCTCATCTTTGGGAGTCATCTCCCATGCCACTAGGGAAATTTTCACCCCTGGATGTCATGTCCCTGGTAGGGGGAAGGGCAATGGTTTCATTTTTAGAGTTGGGCTTAGAGAGAGAGGCTACATCTGAGCAACAAAAGAGATCCTTTGGAAGTAACTCTTAGGCATACCTATAGGTAATCTAAGCTTCTCCACTACGTACATAAGCTTCACAAAAGCAAGCCTCAAGATCAAGGGCTTGGCCTATTAATTTGGGGTGTCCCTAATGTTTGATATAATATCAGGGTTTCCCTGGTGGCAAAGTTTAATAGTTCCATATTTTCTCTCCCATCCCTCAAGGGACTTTGCCAGTACTTTTTCTTTTTTTTTAATACTTTTTGAGGGCGATGCGATGGTGACTCGGCAGTCAGAACTGTCGCCTGCCGTGCCGGAGACCCAGGTTCGATTCCTGGTTCCTGCCCATGCAAAAAAAATAAAATACTTTTTGGTTATCTTTTTAATATTTTCTGGGATGTATCCAGGCATTACATTAAGCTATACTGGATGAAAGGCCCTCATTCTTACTCTGGGCTCCCTGTGTTTGGTTGTTTAAATGGTCTTTCCAGACAGGTTGAGTTGAATTATGTGCTATAGAAAATTTAGGTTCTGAACAAAATAAGCCTTTCTTCCTTTGGTCTCAAAGAGTAGATGAGGTTCTAAAATATAGACAGTCTCTTCCTTACCTTTGCGTTCTGAAGTATCTTAATGCTGACCTGATCAGCTTCATCTTGTCTCTCAACAGTACATATTTAAAACAGCCTCTCAAAATCCAGAAATAACAATTACCACTCCAAACTAAATGTGGTTATAAAAGCTTATAAGCCCCTGTTTTCTTATAAGCATTTTCTAAATGATACCATACAATATTTGTTTTGCTCTTTTGTTTCTGGCTTATTTTACCTCACCAAATGTCCTACAGGTTCACTCACAATGTTGCTTGCCTCATAACTTCATTCTTTCTTGTAGCAGCACACTGTGGTAGGTCATATGAATATACCATTGCTCACCAATCTACTTCTCAGTCAGTTCATCCTTCATCCACCTCCATTCATTTGGTATCATGTATAATGTCCAAAGCCAACAGTCCATCAGTATTCTCAATTTTAGATAATTTCATTGTTCCCAAGAGAAAGATAACCTATAAACACACACCCTCACTAAATCAGAAATCTAAACCTCCCCTTAACTCTTGTGTATCCCTCCATTATTTATCCCTGGTATTGCTGTGGTACTGTTGATGTTTTCCTGTTAAACATAGCCCGTAGCATGCAATAGCATTTTTCCCCCATACCCCAAACTTATACACTCTTTGTACAAGATTCATACTTTTGTGGTAGTTCATGCAAGAACCTATTTATATTTGTAATCAGTGTGACACAATCTATAACCCTTGTAATCATGTTCACCTTCAATATGGTAATATTACTTACAGACCCACTAGTGAATCATCTTCACTTCTGTCTATTCCCTTACATTTAAGTTCAACCTCATTAGCTAATTGTTCGCCCATCTCTAGCTTCCGTCTATCTCTAGGTCCCCATATATTCTTCATTATAAGCCTCTGATTTTACCTTTACCATGGTCATAAAATTGAAGTCATACAGTATCTGTCCTTTTGTGTCTAGCTTATTGAATTAGCATTATGTCCTCAAGCATCATCCATATTGTCATGTGCTTCAGGACATTGTTTTGTCTTACTGCCGCATTACATTCCATTGTATGTATATACCACATTTTGTTAACCCACTCATCTGTTGATGGGCATTTGGACTGTTGCCATCTTTTAACGACTTGAATAGTGCTGCTATGAACATTGGTGTACAAATCTCTGTTTGTGTCACTGCTTTCAGTTCTTCTGGGTATATGCCAAGTAGTGATATTGCCAGGTCATGGGGCAACTCGATATTTAGTTTCTGAAGAACCGCCAGGCTGTCTTCCATAGCAGTTGTACCATTATGCATTTCCACCAGCAGTGCATAAGTGTCCCAATTTCTCCACATCCTCTCCAACATTTGTAGTTTCCTGTTTGTTTAATAGCAGCCAATCTTATATACCAAAAGATGGTATCTCATTTTAGTGTTGAGCTGCATTTCCCTTCATGTGTTTTTGAGCCATCTGTATTTGCTCTTCAGATAAGCACCTGTTCATATCATTAGCCCATTTTATAATTGGGTTGTTTGTCCTTCAGTTTTTGAGTTGTATGAGTTTATGTACACAGGGTAGCAAACCTTTATCTGATATGTGGTTTCCAACTATTTTCTCCCATTGAGTTGGCTGCCTCTTTAACTTTTTGACAGTCTTTTGAGGCACAAAAGCATTTGATTTTGAGGTATTTTCTCATTTATGCATTTTTTTTTTTGTTACTTATGCTTTGGGTGTAACGTTTAGGAAGCTACCTCCTATTACTAGGTCTTGAAGATGTTTCCCTAAGTTTTCTTCTAAGAGCTATATGGTACTGGTTCTTACATTTATGTGTTTGAGCCGCTGTGATTAATTTGTGTATAGGGTGTAAGCTAAGCATTCCTTTTTCATTCGTTTGACTGTTGATATCCAGTTCCCCCATGCCCATTTATTGAAAACACTATTTTGTCCCTGTTCAGTGGATTTGGGGGCCTTGTCGAAGATCAATTGACTATAGATATGGTGTTCTGTTTCTGCGCTCTTGATTTGATTCCATTAGTCAATACTTATATCTTTGTGCCAGAACTGTGCTGTTTTGACTACTGTGCTTTTATAATAAGTTTTAAAATTAGAAAGTGTTAATCCTCCCACTTGGTTCCTCTTTTTTTTTTTTTTTTTTACATGAGCAGGCACTGAGAATTGTTCCTCTTTTTCAAGATGCTTTTAGCTATCCTTCCAGATAAATTTGATGAACCAATTTTCCCACGTCGTCAAAGTAGATTGTTGGAATTTTTATTGGTACTGCCGTTGTATCTGTAGATCAGTTTGGATAAAATTGACATCTTAACTACATTTAACCTTCCTATCCATGATCAGGAATGTCTTTCCACCTATTTAGGTCTTTGGTTTCTTTTAGGTGCAGGTTCTTTATGTCCCTAGTTAAGTTCATTCCTAGATACTTGATTTTTGTAGTTGCTGTTTTGAATACAATATTTTCCTTAATTGACACCTCAGGTCATTGAAACAATACTGATTTTTTTCACATTGATTTTATCACCTGCCACCTTGATGAAATTTTTAGCTCAAATAACTTGGTTGTAGATTTCTCAGGATTTTCCAAATATAGTATATCATCTGCAAACAATGAAAGTTTTACTTCTTCCTTTCCAATTTAGATGCCTTTTATTTCTTTTTCCTACCTGATTGCTTTCGCTAGAACTTCTAGTACAATGTTGAATAATAGTATTGACAGAGGGCATCCTTGTCTCATTCTCAATCTTAGGGGGAAAGGTTTCAGTCTCTCTCCGTTGAGTACTATGCTGACTGTGGATTTTTCGTATATGCCCTTTATCATATTTAGGAAGTTACGTTGAGTTCTTACCTTTTGAAATGTTTTTTATCAGAAAAGGATGTTGTTGAATTTTGTCAGATGCCTTTTCAGCATCAATTGAGATGATCATGTGATTTTTCCTTTTCAGTTTGTTAATTTGTTGTATTAATTATTGATTTCCTTTTGTTGAACCATCCTGGTTATAAACCCCACTTTGTCATGGTGTATAATTCTTTTTTTTTTTTTTTTTTTTTAACATGGGCAGGCACCGGGAATTGAACCCGGGTCCTCTGGCATGGCAGGCAAGCATTCTTGCCTGCTGAGTCACCATGGCCTGCCTGGTGTATAATTCTTTTAATGTGTTGTCGGATCCATATTTTTCACTAATCTCTCCATACTGTAGATAAAAGGAGCATCACTACAAGGGTTTCACAATCACACAGGCACTTGAGAAAGCTATATCAGTATACAACCATCTTAAAGAAACATGGCTACTGAAACACAGCTCTACAATTTCAGGCACTTTGTTCCAGCCTCTCTAATACACCTTAAACTAAAAAGGGTTATCTGTATAATGTGTAAGAATAACCTCCAGGATAACCTCTTGATTCTATTTGAAATCTCTCAGCCACTAACTCTGTTTTGTCTCATTTCTCTCTTTCCCCTATCAGTCAAGAAGGTTTTCTCAATCCCTTGAAGCTGAGTCCCAGGTCATTCTAGGATTTATATCCCATGTTCCCAGGAAGGTTTACACCCCTGGGAGTCATGTCACATGTAGAGAGGGGGAAGGCAATGAGTTTGTGTGTTGTGTTGACTGAGAGATAGGCCACATCTGAGCAACAGAAGAGGCTCTCTGGGGGTGACTCTTAGACCTAATTTTAAGTAGGCTTAGCCTATCTTTGTGAGGATATGTTTCATATGGAAAAAACCCCAAGATCGAGGATTCAGCCTGTTGATTTTGTTGTCCTCACTGCTTGCAAGAATATAATTCCTTCTCCACATGGGGAGGTTGAATTTTCCCTTCCTCACTATTCCCCCAAGGGGACTTTGTAAATACTTTTTTAGTCACTGTTCAAATCACTCTGGAATTTATCAGGGCATCACACTGGGTAAACCTACAAAATCTCATGCCCTACTCAAGGTTCCATGCACTTATGTGTTGTCAGTGAAACTTAGTGATCAAATTTCTCTGCAGTAATCCTTCAAGCACTTGAATATAAATCTTTAGCATTTTCCCAATGAGTGACTACTGATGTGAATACCAAACAAGCATCTTTGCTTCTTTATAAATGTTATTTTTTCAAAAAAAAAAAATCAGAAAGAAAAGAAGAAAGTAGGGCGGTGCAAGGGTGGCTCAGCGGCAGAATTATAGCCTGCCATGCCAGAGACCCCAGGTTTGATTTCTGGTGCCTGCCCATTCAAAAAAAAATGTTATTTTTCACTCAGTTCTGTTTTTCTGTAGCTAGACTTCTTATTGCCAAGTATTCCCTGCAGTGAAAATCAATGGTAATAATTGGTTATTTTCTTAGGTCTTTAGATTAGAATCATTTTAGATAAATGCACGTCTGTGACTTTAGAGGTTTTTCAGGTGGTGGGAATTTGAATCATAAATCTGCATCATCTCTGTGAGACCTCAGAATGTTGAAATACAGCCTTTCTTTGTTCTATTCCTTTAGTTATTGCTATCTTTATCTAAAAGTTTGAACCAGTTAAGTTTGTCTGAGCATGGTGCTAATGAGGCCAAGAACAGGAGTTTGGTCCTTTTATAGATTTATTAACTTTAAACACGCACACACAAACTTTATTTCATAGCTACAGATAACACACTCCCTTAAGTATCCACAAATTCAGCTCTTGGTTGCATGGAAGACTGTGTATAACTTAGCATAATCCCTTCACCTCAAATGGAAAAACAACTCAAATAATTGATTTGTAGGACACTATTGACTTTTAATTTAATATTTAAAATCATAAATAAAAGAAATTCAGTACAGATGAATGCGACTTTAATTCCAGATCCAAATTTTGGAGGTCAAGATACATAGCCAAATACGAACATTTGTTTAAAGTATTTTTTAAATGACTTTTGACCTCTTAAGTGAAGTTGTTTATTTTTCTTTATAGTGATTTTCCTCACCTTGTATTGGAGAAGATTCTTGTGAGTCTCACTATGAAAAACTGTAAAGCTGCAATGAATTTTTTCCAAAGTGTGCCAGAATGGTATGTTATCTTTTAGAGTTCTGTGGTGTTTTAAAGTATACTTTTAATTATAAAGAGAATTTTGGCAGGTTAGTAGCTGCATTATTATTATTATGAATTCATTTGGTCAGTTTAAAAACATCACTGTTGTTAACCAGAAAAAAAGGTTCTTTTAATCCAGCGATTGTAATCTATATTCTATAATTTTAGATCTAGACTACTTTGATGCTGTCTCAGATAATAGGTGGCAATTGCCAACGGAAGAAATAGAATGGTTATGGTAGGAAATTAAGAACACAAAAATGATGTGAAAGGAATTCTTTTAAGGTGTGAACCATTATTTTTATATGGCAAGTAAAATATGACTATTAGCTCTAAATAAAAATCAATTTAAAAACCTCATTTTAAGTAATTGACTCTAGAGACTTGTATTTATCACTGGGGCTGAAAATGACTCACTGGTGTGAAGGTTCTTAATCCCCATTAGGGCATAAGATGAAAAACAAATCCTACGTTTTAGAAAAAAAATGTGAAAAAATGGGGAACATTTTCAGTACTGTTATTCTCACTGTTTATATTCCATTTTATTAATATTTCCTTAATGCTTTCTGAATTTACCTTAGAAATTGTAACTTTGTATTTTTTTTGTCCATCTGTTAGCACTGAATAGTAAAATTATATATACACATGTATATCAAAGTCTGAAGAAGAGAAACATTTATAAGGAAATCCATTAATTGTGTAAGCATTCTTTGGATAATGCAGCTGCTGATTTAATGTTTTCATTATTTCTAAAATATGTAAGTGAGATATTAGATGGTTTGATTATAAATTAAGGATCTTACCTTTTTGAAGTGAGCAACATCAAAAGAGTAAAGAAGATTCTTCATTCTTGGAAGTAGAAGAACTGTTTCTTCATACAACTTTTGACAAAATGGACTTTTTAACCATTGTTAAAGAACATGATATAGGAAAGCAACAGTCCAGTATTGGGTTTTCTGTCCATCATAATCTCAAGGAATCACTGGATCACTATCTTCTGGTATTATCAGGACAGCTTCTAAATAATTACTCTTTTGAGGTGAGATTTTCCAAAAAACCTAAAGTCTGTGTATGATTCATCTTTGGTAGACTATTAGAAGGAAAAAAACAGGACTGTAGGGGTGGAAAGGCACTAAGGATGGGGAGAGGGCATGGTTTTAAAAGAAAACAAGAGTACATGGCTACAAATAGAAAAATTTGAACATAAAAAAAGGAAACCTGAAGAATAATTATTTGAGAACTTCTTTTGTGCCAGGAATTCTGGTAGATGTAAAAGAGTAGAATTCTTTGGACCTGTGGAACTATATTGAGTAGGTTAGTGGGGACTAGTACAAGGTTTTGAGAATGGGGATTATATGATAAAAAAGAACCTCTGAACATAGAAGGTGATGTTGCAATAACAGAAAAAGATATAATTTGATAAAATTGATTTAAGAGGCCTTGTTGGCACTTTAAGGAAGAGTGATTAATAAATAATGAATGGGCTAGCAGCCATTTTTTTAGTGGTCATCTAGTAATTTCTCATATATTATTTCCTTTGTCTTCAAAAAATCATAAGCTCTCTTGCTGTGTCCCTTCCTTGCCAAAACTAATTCCCTATCAACATGAAATGTCCTACCAATTACTGTGTTTTCAAATCAAGCCCATATCAAAATTCTTGCTAAACCCTTTCTTAGATCTCAGCCATAATAATTTGTCAGCCTTTAATTCTTGTAGTACTTAATATTTGAATTTTGTGTGGTACTTAAGATCTTTTTTGACTACAATTATTTATATATACATTTTATCTCTTGTACAAAAACAGAAAATCCTTAGAAGACATATGTATTTTTATTTTTATCAATCTTTTTGTCCTCCCTGATCTATTGTTACATGGTAAATGATCAAATTTTGTTGAATGAAATAAAATCTGCAAGCTGCTTAATTAAGTAGCTTTGGGTAGTGATTTGTATAATGACTTTGTAAGACTAGAGGAGGACATATCACGTCTAATTACCCTTAATTACTGACGTACTTCTGGGTCACAGTTGTGATACATTACATTTCATTTTGCTTCTGTGTTTTCCTCTAAAATGACATCTTCCTCTAAAAGACATTTTATTTTGGGGGGAAAGTACCAAAATAAAATTTTCCTGTGTAAGCTTTACAAATTCTTACATAATTCTATAAAATTTGATAAAATCTATTAGCAAAAATATCTTGTGCTAGTCTGAGGAGTTAAAAAACTGAGTAAGTTAAGATTCTCGTCTTTCAGAAACTCAAATTATCTTTATTTTCTTAATATTTTAATTGCGATATTGTCACATGCATACAGTCCATCCAAAGTATACGAGTGGCTCATAGTATCATCACATAGTTGTATATTCATCACTGTGATCATTTTTAGAACATTTGCATCACTCCAGAAAAAGAAATACAAAGAAAAAACTCATACATCCCATATCCCTATCCCCTCCCTCTCATTGAATACTAGTATTTCAACCTACCCAGTTTTTTTACTCTTTATCCTCTCGATTTATTTTTTATCCTATTTTTACTTCAAAATGTCATCTTAATATCTGTTTATATGAATCTAATTTCTATTCATGTTCTAAAATTTAGAGATATTTATTTGCCTTTCAGTCTTTTTCTTTTTTTGTCTCCCTAACTCAAATATTTAAGGGCCAAATGTATGCAGTAGACTATGTCACCTTAAAAACAGCTATTTTACTTGACTATTAGGAGATACTTCTGTTCTTACTGAGAAGACTGGTTATCACAACTCTGTAGGATCTTTTAGATGTTAGAAGTTTTAGAGATGTTCAGACATACTGCTATTAACTCAAATGAACTTTTGTTTCTTAACCTGTACATAAAATTTGTTCTTATAGAAGATAGTTATAACATACCCAGAATTAGTGAATATATATATATATATACACACACACACATATATGTTTGTATTTTTTGTGTCTTACTTTTAGAATACGAATTTAGAAATGCTTGTCCGGTGTTCAAGTCTTCTGGTGGGTGTTCTTGGCTGCTATTGTTATGTGGGTGTAATAACTGAAGAGGAAGCATATAAATCAGAATTATTCCAGAAAGCCAAGGTAGGAGAATTTACACTAATAAAAGTTTCAGATAAACTTAATTGAAATTTAAGGGTGTTACGTAGCTCTAAGTATGAAACAATTCATCTCTGAGTACTATTCTGTTAAACTTGTATTCTGCAGGAAGAGAAGGGTATAAGACTTACTTATTTTGAATTGTTCATAATACTCGATTATCCTTTATAATCAGATAAAACTTCAAAGAAGACTTAATTTTGTCTCTTAATTGAAACTTTAAAAAGCAATCACAAAACTATCATTTTTAAACTGAAATTTGAATTTTTCTTCTTAATAGTCCTTAATGCAGTGTGCAGGAGAAAGTATCACTTCATTTAAAAATAAGACAAATGAAGAATCTAGGATTGGTTCATTGAGAAATATGATGTTTCTGTGTACAAGTTGCTTGTGTAACTGTACCAAGGTAAGATATTCTTTCTTGATAGTGTAGCCTATCCTGGGGGGTTGATTACTGGTGGTTGTTGTTATTTTGTTGTTGTTGTTCATAAATAAATCTGTACAATCATTTATAATTAAATTGATGAATTTAGTTGATGAATAAAGGTAGTATTCAGAGAAATAAAGCAATAGATAGTGAAACTAATTTCATAATTTCAGTAAGATTTCTGGGATTATTTTGCTTTTACGTACAAGTGCATGGATGATTCCTATTGATGGCATATTTTCATTTATTTAATAAAAAGTTATTGATGATTAGCTGTGTGATATCCATATCACTATACTGAGACTAGTGAGCATCCCAGAGATAAACACTTCCAGTACTTAGATTATACCCTTTTATCAAGATTCTCTTAAATAACATTTGGTAGAAAGAGTGCTACTGTGTATAATCTTTGCTTTAATTTGGAGCAGGCCTGAGGGGTAGCTGAGCCAGGCCAGAGTGGCAGTAATCGTTGTAAACATCTTTGAAAGCTTAATATATTATTAAATTTAATATTAAATTATGTGGTCATACATTAATATCTTCAGCATATATTTGGGGGGTTGTAATATGTTTTCTATCTTATGGTGTAAGTGGAGGAGAAACTCTAACCTACAATTCCTGCTTATTTGTGTTTAGAATCAATAACTAGTAATTGACTTCAGTGCTGTTAAGTATCTGTTGATAGAAGTGTGCTATAGTTATTATTCTAAGAAGAGTTTAGTGGTTTTTCAAAGCAACTTGTATCTTGGCCCTAGATAAGCTCTTTAACCATGTTTCTTATGCTAGAAAATTTCAAGTATAGAAGAAATTTATATTATATTCAAGATACAGAAAGTATTACCTGCCAAAAAAATTGTTTTTATTTGCTTGCTTGCTTGTTTTTGTTGCTGCTGTTTGTGTGTTTTAATTACAGCACAGTCCGAATAAGGTTGCAGCTGGCTTTTTCTTACGGTTATTAACATCAAAGCTAGTGAATGACATTGCAGATATTTGTAAAAGTTTTGTAAGTATACTTCCAGTTTTACTACCATATTTCATTGATTCAGGATGCATATTTTTTTCTCACTGAAATCTCTCCTTAATTGGATGCCTCTCACAGTATACAGCATCTTATATATTTTTTTAAATGTGGAAATTAAAGTGATTTGGTCTGGGGAGAAAACATGTGATTGCTTCTTAAAATCAGTACCTAGCACAGTGCCTGTCTTTAGTTTCTCAATAAGTAATAATAGACAGAAAAAGTAGAAACTCACCACCTAGATTTAAAGCTATTTCAGTGTAATACTGAAGCACAATTCAAAATAATTCTCTTTTCTTAATAAATAAAAATTTTAAAACATTGACCATACAAGGAACATAGTTTCATTGTGGTATTTATTATTTTTCTTCCATTCAGCTGGGATTATGCTACATATAGTGTTCTGTATGCCTGGAAAACATTAGTAGATCCTCAGATATTTATTGAATGAAAAAAAATTCTGTAACTTGATGAATTTTTATCTAATAATAAATCAAGATCATTTTTCCATGTTGCTGCATACTGCTGTTCAGTATGTTATTTAGCAGCTGCATAGTAATTCTATTATATGCATATAGTGTGTGTGTATATATATATATATATTTTTAGCCCTTCAGCTTTTGATTTCTTTTTTAGGAGTTCTGTAGTGAAGATTCTTGTGCTTTTATTATTTTGTCCACTTGTATGTGTACATATGAAGAATATAGGATAAATCCTTTGCAATGGGAATAGCTTCTTCAAAAGGAATCTGAATTTTACATTTAGATGGATGTTGTCCTCCAAAGTAATCATACCAATTATGCCTTTCCCACATCTTCATCAATTTTGTTCCTTATGAAACTTCTTAATATAAAAGATTATTTTTAAAGATTGCATGTTATTCTATTTATGTAGACCTAGTACACTTTATATATCCATTCTTCTGTTACTGGACATTTTAGTAGAAATAATTACTACAATGTTCATCCTTACACATCATCTTGAATTGTTGGATTTGGTGATTTTTAACTGAAATGTTCTTCTGAAAAGAAATTCTTGTTTCTCTTCTTTGAAGACATCCTTTATCAAAAAACCATTTAACAGTGGGGAATTTGAATCAATGGAAGATGATACTGATGAAAATCTAATGGAAGTGGAGGATCAGTCATCAATGAATCTAATTGGTGATTATTGTCCCAGTACTGTTAATGATTCAAATGAGTCTGGAGAGAGCCAAAATACTATCGGTAAATATATATATTTACTGCTTGAGATTTCTCTCTCTCTTCATATCTATTTGGCATTATAACAGACTTCATTGATCAATCTTATGCTCATCTCATTCTACCTTAGAAGATTCTATTTGGATAGTTCCCATTCTATATCTTTAAAATTTCTCTCTTTCAATTGAGTCTAATAGTTTCCATTTTAGTTTTATGAAGGAATTTGAAATAATTACTAAAGAAACATAACCATATCACAAAATATTTGGAAAATAGAGAACAGGAGAGGAAAAAAGCACTATAATTCCATTACTTTCACCCTTTTTCTGTTGTTTTCTTCATAGACCTTTTTCAAAATTGGATTCAGCATCAACATTCATACACCATGTTATAGCTTGTCTGTTTTATTTAACAATAATAAGCATTTTCCATGTAACAACTTTTATTGGTAAAATACTATTTTATAGTTTGTTTTATTTAACATTCATAATAAGCGTTTTTCATGTAGCATCTTATTTTGATAATCATACTTTTTAATGACTTCATAATATTCCAGTAAACATCATTAATTTTACTTCACCATTTTTTGTTGTCAGAAATTTAGATTCATTTCTATTTCTATGTTAAACAGTATTGCAGTGAATGTCTGTATAGATTTTTGCATGTTCTAGATTATTTCTTGATTAGAGAATCCTAGAGAAGTTTCATGAAGAATTTTGAAGCTTGTGTGTAATGAATTCCGCCATAATTTTGTTCTCCACATACTTCCATCTGTGTTTTTGTAATGGGTGGAGGGATGTTTGACTTAATATTATGTGACAGTTGTGACCCCTTTCTGAGTCTTAATGAACACTTTTTATTTTTAGGTGCCACAAACCCCTTAGCTGAAGAACATCTGTCAAAGCAAGATCTACTTTTTTTAGACATGCTCAAGTTCTTATGTATGTGTATAACTACTGCTCAGACTACTACGGTGTCATTTAGAGCAGCTGATATTCGAAGGAAACTGTTCATGTTAATTGATTGTAGCACTTTTGACCCTACTAAATTCCTCCACCTGCACATGGTGAGTTAAATGAAATGAAGAAGCAATATGATTTGTGATTTTGGTTAAATGTACTGAATTGACATGAAGAATCACATGAAATTGCTTTGCAAACTTGAAATTGCTTTCTTGAAAAATAAATCTGAGACCAGTTAGAGAACACCCTTTTCTTTTACTATGCTTTGAAAAAAATTGTAGTATGCCAAAACATTAGACCTTTGATGAATTTCAGATACTTAGATATTCCCTTTAGTTACAATTGTTATAATATATTTTAAATAGGAAAAGAAATACAGATCCTGAATGTAAAAATAATATTTGCCTAACATTGTGGTTGAAGCCTGAATCTTGCCTTTGACAATAATTAATATGCTTTAAAAAAAGTTCAGATGTAATTTCAAAATGAATACTAGTAAAGTTACAAGAGTTACAACAAACTCCTCTATGCTGTTCTTAATCTTCAGCATTGTTAACATTTTACCACGTTTGTCTTATCATTTCTCTTTCTATATGTATTTATACATATACTCACATTATCTTTTTTCTGAACCATTCTGAAATTAAGTTGCATGTACTATGTCCCTTATATTTCAGTGTGTATTCCCTAAAAAGGAGGATACTCTCACATATATAACAGTGTAATCATCAAAATCAGGAATTCATTGCCGTAGTTGTCAAGTCTATTCTCCTTGACTTTAGAGCAGTTCCTTAGACTTTCCTTAACTTTCATCACCGTCATATTTTTGAAGAGTACATGCCAGTTGCTTTGTAGAATTCCTCACTTTGATTTTCTCTGATGTTTCATCATGAGCAGATTTAGATTTTTTTGTGATAATTATAAATGTAACTCCCCCTATATATCTCCTGATTGATGTCTTTGATTCCAGTCCAACATCATAGTCTTTTAGCTTTTTCTCTGTTCTAATTTGTTGTTCTTTTCTCTGACAGTGAAAATCTAACTTCCCACTTAACCTTAATATCTTTACTTACTTACTGAGTTCCCTTATGTGTAACTGATTTCCTGCCCATGTATCTCCTTAGCCTAGCTTTGGTGATCATAATGACAGAGCTTCTGGCATGGTGCATGCATTGGTTGAATCCCTCACTGGGCATATTGCTGAGCCCTGGCCCAGTAGGGCTGGATAAGTCCCCAGTCATGATCCCATTCCCAGCAAATTGACAAACATGTCATGTGATTTTCCCAGCCTTGAAAAATGTGCTAGATGCTCCTCTAATTTGAACTCCTAGATGGAGCAAACAGGAAAGTTGAATCTCTGATTACGTTCCCAACCATTCCTAGCTATGGTGAATCTCTCAAATTCTAGATGGTATCCCTGGCTGTTGTACATATGCTTGTTGATCCCTTAGCCCCAGCAAATATGCTTGGTTGAGCCCTGATGGAACCCCAGTTTGTGTCTTGGCAAGCAAGTCCCCAGGCCTGCAAACTGGAAAGGGCTATATGCTTTTCTTCTTGTTGAATTGTTCCTTTTATTAATACATAGTGTCCTTTGTCTCTTTTAACTGTTTTACATTTGAAGTCTAATTTGTTGGACATTAATATAGCTACTTCTGCTCTTTTCTGATTGTTATTTGCATGAAATATCTTTTCCCTACCTTTCACTTTCAACCTATGTTTATCCTTGCTTCTTAGATGTGTTTCCTGTAGACAGCATATAGATGGGTCCTGTTTTTTAATCTATTCTGCCAGTCTATGTCTTTTGATTGGGGAGTTTAATCCATTAACATTTAGTGTTATTACTGTA